>OX442423.1:2120437-2213336 GCA_949361645.1 Spongilla lacustris
ACAGTTGCTTTGACATAATATTGAATTACTCTCCTTTCCCTTCCTCCCTCATCTCCTATAGCTGCATGCTTCCTTGGTGGTACCACTTAGGTCTGCTGCTGACCCTGTGGATCGTGGTACTGATATTGCCACAAGACTGACCTCAATGCCATTGAAACTGAAACCTCCAACAGGTTTTAAGAGTGAGCTAAAGCTGGCAGGCATTGAGGATGAGAACAGTCAAGTCCCCAGGCAAATCAAGACACTCATCAGAGTACTGTCCTCAAATCTATCCAAGCAGGATCTGCGTAGCAAGCTGATCACACCTCCGAAACAATCAAGAAAGGCACCAACTCCTAGGCAGCAGGTCTGGGCTCCTCCCATAGAGGGTGTAGCAAATGGTACCTCCACTGGGCCAATAAAGCCAGCCTCTCCCCCCCCCCCCCCCCAAAAAAGAGAACATCCCTATGGCTGCTGGTGACAGCTCCTTCAGCACCTCCATCAAGTGTATGGCCATGAATAGTGTCCCAAGTATAGTATCATCAGTGACCATCCATCTTACAAGACATCTGTCATTCATTGTGATACTGTGCATGACATAATTGCTAACATGACAACATTGCAAATACGGCTAACATGACACCATTGGCTTATTTTTAACATTCCATACATACACAGTTAAAATAATGGAATCGTGCCAAGCAATTCACCTGTGCACAAGTGGGAAATGCATAGCAATTCACCTGTGCACAAGTGGAAAATGCATAGCAATTCACCTGTGCACATGTGGGAAATAAGAATTCACATGTAAATTTGTTCATCTCATCTCCAGCTTCAGTTCCTGAATCCACCTCTCCTCTAGGTTAGGGTATCTCAAAGCTAGCACTATATTCCTGACTCCAGAGGTGGGCATGCTCCATGCAGCAACTATTCCATCACCAGTGCTTCCAGTTATGTGCTGAAGTTACCAGTGTTTCCAGTTACCTATTCCAGTTTTGTGTTTCCAGTTGCCTGTTCCATGTCACCAGTGCTTCCAGTTACATACTCAAGTCACCAATGTTTCCAGTTACCTTTTCCAGTATAATATATACCGGGTATCTATTGGTATAATGTATGTGGTATAGTCCTAATGGTATAACATGTATAGTCCTATTGATATAATATGTACATTCCTATTGGTATAATATGTACTGTCCTATTGCTGTAATATGTGCAGTCCTGTGGTATAATATGTACAGTCCTGTCTATATAATGTGTATAGTCATATTGGTATATGTACAGAGTACAATCCAACAGTCCTGTGACATAATCATGTATGATATATGTTTAATTCTATGGTTTCATGTACAATCCTGTAGTATGCCATAATAAAACCTTGTATTTGTTTGTTAAATGTATACATATTGAGTAGCTGATAAAATTGCATATGGGAAAGTTAATTGGATTTTGGTGTCCATGAAACGTGTGTTGATGATGAGTTGAGAAGTTGTTGGCACTAAGTTGGAGAAGGAGGTGGCAGTTATAATGGAAAGTAACATACAGCTGTTCTTGGTAGCTTATCTTGATAGCTCTCTAGGTAGCTTATCTCGATAGCTCTCTAGGTAGCTTATCTCGATAGCTCTCTAGGTAGCTTATCTCGATAGCTCTCTAGGTAGCTTATCTCGATAGCTCTCTAGGTAGCTTATCTCGATAGCTCTCTAGGTAGCTTATCTCGATAGCTCTCTAGGTAGCTTATCTCGATAGCTCTCTAGGTAGCTTATCTCGATAGCTCTCTAGGTAGCTTATCTCGATAGCTCTCTAGGTAGCTTATCTCGATAGCTCTCTAGGTAGCTTATCTCGATAGCTCTCTAGGTAGCTTATCTCGATAGCTCTCTAGGTAGCTTATCTTGATAGCTCTCTAGGTAGCTTATCTCGATAGCTCTCTAGGTAGCTTATCTCGATAGCTCTCTAGGTAGCTTATCTCGATAGCTCTCTAGGTAGCTTATCTCGATAGCTCTCTAGGTAGCTTATCTCGATAGCTCTCTAGGTAGCTTATCTCAATAGCTCTCTATAGGTAGCTTATCTCGATCTAGGTAGCTGTTTAGATAGCTTATCTCGTTAGCTCTTGATAACTCATGTTGGCCATCTGATCCCTAATATGATCTTTTTCTTTGGAGTGATTATTTATTTCATTTCCATGACAGCTAGCTTTATAAAAGCTGCAGCACAATTGTGTCTGTCCACTCCTTCACTGGTATTATTATTATTGTTATTATGTCTTGGGTTAATTTTCTTTTTTTCAATTACTTTAAATATTTCATGTATTTTTATTTATTTTTTAGCATTTTATGTTGTTTTTTGTAAAAAGTATTTGTCAGCATCAGTCAGAATATGATTATTAATACAACAATATATTTCCAAGTTACTTATGAAGTGGTGGAGCTTCATTGAGTCCTTATACAAATGAACCAAATCATCAAACTTCACGAGACTCCACATCTCCACATCAACAACACCTCTACATCAACAACACACTGCTTTATACCACCTTCTTCACATCACTGACCACCACCTCCAATCTGAGGGCCATCGGATTGAGAACTCCTGTCCTGCACAACTTCATCAAATTGGTGCTGATGCAAGTGCAAGCAGTTGTGGTCTTGAGTGCTCATTCACACAAAGTGTGTAAATAGAATTTTTCATTTGTACCTTTCCTAGATTTGTTCTTTTGTACTTTCGTACTTTCTATTTCTGTTTCTGGGTGTGTTCTTTTGTACCTTCTATTTCTGGGTGTGTTCTTTTGTACCTTCTATTTCTTGCTTGTTCCTTTGTACCTCTTATATATGCATGCATGTATGTATTTAATTTGTATCATATTGAGTATCAAGTGACATGCATGCGCGCCATATAGGCCTATATAGCATGAGTACATGGCTCAGTTGCGCGCGCCATACAATCAAAGCCTATACCTGTAGGCGTGCATGACTAAACATCATACCAAGCTACACCCACCATTCCATCGATCCCATGCAGCCACAGCCCACTCTCGCTCTTATTATTATTATTATTATTATTATTATTTTAAGCCATGGAAAGAAAGCTGTCCAGAATAAATGGATGTTGGGGGAATTTAAATTTGGAAAGTGAGTAACTGCGCGGGATTCGCGGCCGATCATGCATGCATTGATTAAAGAATTCAAACAGGTCATTCCTATACACTGTAGCTCCATCTTAGCTCTTGTGACGAATTTTCTATATGTACGTGATAGTAAATAAGATTATAAGTCTCAGTTTTGGATGTTGGTGTTCAGTCAGAAGCTCAACTTAGTCTTTCAAGATTTGCTGAATGACTATAGTCACCATACAGACTGAGACAACAGCGTAATTCCGTGCACCGTACATCATTGTACCATAAATGAAAGCCATTCTTTCTACATAGACGATGTTTTTAACAATACATATCGTATGTACATGTGTATGGGCTTGCGTTTTGTGTCCTATTGTTACAAGTTAACACAAATTAGTCCAATTGCATGTATACTCATCGCCGTTCACGGTTGTTTGCGGCTGGAAACTAGGTTTATAATTAGAATATTACGGTACCTGTCCAAATAATTGTGAAGAAACACCTCATTACAGACACCTTATGTTTCAGAGCTCATAACACCTCAGATCAGCAGCAAAAATATATACTTATCTGTAGCATATAATACAACGTTTCAACCTCTTTTATTTATAATGAACACGCATTTTTTAAATCGCACATGAAATTTATGCGCAAGCAGTGTTTACATCGCCACGCGGCACTTATTTTGGAAGGGCGTGTACAAGATCGGATATTGTGGACTTCCTGCACAACGGTTGGAGGTAAGACTAGGCTTTTCGTAAGTCAAAGGCATGCCAAAAAAAGAAGTGATGAACCACTTCTGTCGACGAATTTTCTGTCGCCCGAAAAGACCCATGTGTATTTTATGAATAATCGATGCGTGTTGTGGTCATTGCGTACATGAACATAGGTTATATTACAAGCTGAATGGACTACCACATTAAACAACTGCCGCTGCACTGCAGAGTATGTGGACAAAGGCTGATGACAAGGAAGCATAAAAAGGAGATCCACGAATGCAAAGCATTTGCAGCTGATTTGCAAATTGCCTTTGCTATTAACACCAATACTGATAATGCTCAAGTGTACCCTGAACACTTCTGCCATTGCTGTAAACATACAATGCAGAGGATCATCAGTGCCAGGGTAGGAGGAGTGCACCACAGGTGTGCCCTGACACCATTTGTATGGGAAGCACATACCAATGAAGGGTGTAAGGTACATACTACATGTATATGCTTTTATGCAACATCATCAGTATAAATCATACCACAGGTGTGTGAGCATTTCAGTTTCAATGCAAAAGGTCCAGTTAGGAAGCATACAGTTGGCAGAGGTCGTCAACCTGGCCTCACACCGAACATGTTAATTGCCCATCTTTGGAAGATTGCCCCTCCTCCAATCTTCTCAAGTGAGCCATACCCACCACTGGCAGGCCAAAACAGTGCCACTGTCCTGAAGGAGTTGAAGTGTGTGGTGTGTTCAAACATTCTCAAACAGCCCCTTGAACTGCCATGCCGTCAGCTGGCCTGTACCAGCTGTGTTGTGGAGCGAGTAGCAGCATCAACCCCAGTGTGTCCTTGCTGCTCGGAGGATAGCTCCTTGGTACCCACAGAGATAAGACCAGCACCAAATGCTGTATTGCTCTTGTTGAAGGATGTACTGGTACAATGTGTGGAGTGCCACAGGGATATGAAGGCTGGCTGTTACGATGGGCACGAGTGCACACAATATCTCACTGCTGGTGAGGAGAGAGAAGCAGCCGCACTGCTGAAGAGGGCCATCTCCACCAGCCCCGATCAAGCAGGCATAATACAACTGCCTACAGGAGGAACAGTTAAGTGTATTCAATCTCACTTACATTGTTATGACACACTACATGTAAACCATACCTTGTAGCCAATGACATTCATGCATGTGACCAAAGCCCGCCACCTGACCTCAGCTGCTTGCTCCAAGACTGTGAAGACGAGGCGTGCAGAGATGCACACAGCCAGAAGCATCGTCAGTGGAGGAGAGCCATCTGCCCTGATGGAGGAGGAGGTACTCACTCTGAGTGATGAAGAGAGGATGTCTCTATTGCAGAAGGCAGGCATCACAAACATTGCAATCGACTCTGTCCAAGTATTGGCCATAAAAGTCGGCATGGCTATTCCCTGGAACGGTTTGAGACAACTTAGACGGTAAAGCATTACACAAAAACGAAAAAAATAACCTACATATGCATTACTTGTCTAGGTGGCTGAAAGTGTCAGGAGTATCTCTAGCTGGGGAGCAGCGGATGCGCAACATTTGCAGGCAAATTGTGGGCGACAACTTAAAAGGAGAGATGGCTCTATTCTCATTTCCTCATCCTTCTGGTGGTGAAGAGCTTAGGGGAGCTCCTCTGGTTTATATTCCAGATCTGGTTCAGAAGGTTGTTGACCTCTTGGAAGAGAATGAAAGGTTAATTAGGAGGTCAAGGCATAAACCTTGCAAAATAATTTTAACCCTATGTAGGACAGGACGGCTTACCTGGCATGATGGGGTCATCCCTGCCAGTGAGGTGTGGTTAAAAATAGGAGGGGACAAAGGAGGCGGTTCGTTCAAGATGAACTTTCAGATTGTAAATGTTCCAGCGCCTAATTCAGTCCACAACACCTGCGTGTTTTGCTGCTTTGAAGCGGGCGACACTGTTACCAACCTCCACATAGCACTTGACCGCTATAAAGATCAAGTAGCACATCTGCAAGGAATGAAATGGAGGTAAGAACAGTAGTTAATATCAAATGATTTTTAAAATGAACATTCAACCTACAGGCAATACACACTCAGGCTGTTCATGTGTGGAGACTACGAGTTCATTACTAGAATGTACGGGCTGTCAGGAGCAAGTGGTATGTGACTATTTGCATAGGTGCTAAACAAAGTGTACAAACATTGCACCTTTCTTATAGGATGCTACCCATGTTTGTATTGCTTGGCCCACCATCAGCACTTAGTAACACCTCTCTCAGTCAGAGGACCAGCTCCACCCAGAACATTTGAAACTATCAGTGCTGACCATCAGCACTACATTGCTTCAGGGGTTGGCAAGAAACAAGCACAACACTTCTATAACTGCATTTCAGAGCCTATTTTCAACATCCCCATTTCACAAGTAAGTATAAATGAATTTGCCAAAAACTGTTTTGTATGATCATGCACATGCACACGCACACATACACGCTAGGTATGCCCACCTGGTCTTCACATCACTTTGGGCATCTTTACCAAGATTTATGGGTTGCTTGAAGACGAGTGTCATACCCTTGACCTTGAGCTGGCTCTGCACTCAAGAGACGATGCCCACTTCAGCTTCTCCAATTACAGCCATGAGCTGCAAAGGCTTCGGAAGCTACAAGCAGAGTTGGAGCAAGCCCAGGAGTCATATGATTTGTCGCAGCAAATGGCAACATATGTATCACTAGTTGTTGGGGAGAATGATCCAGTCACTGTGGATTTCTTCAAGCAATGTGAAGACAAGATGAAATCTCTCAAACAACTTGTAAGCCATGCATGCAGTATAAAATGTGTATTGACACACCAATCACACTAGGAAACAGATGTAGCCAACTGCACAGCCACAGTGAAGAAGGGATTTTCGATCAAAGACGGCCCCTTTGTTAAGGAGCTGGACTCTGCACTGCAGTCCATAGGAGTACATCGCCAGCAATATTTTGGAGGTGCCTTTGTGGGCAATCATGTACACAAGACTCTAAAGGTACTAAAAATCTAAGTTTAGAAGTAGTGATCATGCAACTTCTTCACTTTACAGCTATCTAATATCCAGACACTGTGCAAGTCACTGGTTCAAACTGCACAAAACAGATTGCCCCATCGCGTTGTAGAGCTACAACAGCGTACCGACATTCTGGTCAATACATTTTGCATGTTTGCTAGCTGCCACAACATATACGACCAGAATTTCATTGATGAAGCACAAACCTTTGCTCTAGGTGAGTATCATTTTTTATGATTTCATTTGAACTCAAGACTATACAATTGATTTGTACAGAACAAGCCATTGAACAGTTTATGGCGTACTTCCGGAAGTCCTTCCCAGAGGCAACAGTCCCCATTAAGATGCATATCCTGGAGGATCATGCTACTACATGGGCTAATTCTACGCACGTTGGATTTGGCCTCCTAGGCGAACAGGGGGCTGAGTCCATCCATGCCAAGTTTACACGACTTGGCTTAGCCTACACAGCAATTACTGACAAAGTAAAGCATTTGCTGTGCATTGTCAAAGAACACTTAATAAGCATTTCCCCACAAGTTTTAGCTGCCGTCCCCCCTCCACAAAAGAAGAAAAAAAATATTTAATCCTCACTCACATACGTCTTCAAACTGTGCACATCATTTATTGAGGTGTCTTCGTCATCATCCGTTAGCTAGGTGTACGCATGAGCCATGCCATGCAGGCAGTTGACTGCTTGCTGCAGCTCCAAACCCTTCAGAGAACAGGAAAACATGATACAGGATATATAAACATAACTTTTTACCCTTCCATATGACCCTACCTTCTGCCCCAGGCAATAAGTACGCGCGAAATAACCAACAAAAATGGCGATTTTCAAGGCGTTTGAACACTACTTCAGAAAATTCGTCGACACACGCCTTTAGTAGAAACAAGTACAACTATCTACATAGCATACATTTATCGTCGTTTTGTATCCAATTAATGTGCAGGAGAGGCACTATAGTCTTCAGAACGTATATAGGTCAGTACGCACTGAAATAAGTACCTCACTTCAAGACACAAAACTGACACCTTTTTGTGCGGTAAGACCACGTGATTTTATATGCCATACGAAGGTCAGAGGTGTTTCTTAACCACAGTATGGCTTATAGGTGTTTATTGTACAAGGTGTGCTTTGTGTATAGCGCATTCCAAAGGGCATTGGTTGTCCGGTTCGTTGCTATGGGACAGCAAATCCATTTCAAAATTTTGGGGCGGAGGGCCTAATTTCCACGCGTTCAATGCGAGTAGACAGCCGTGCGTTATATGATGCGGTATATACATGTATATTAGGACCTACTTAGTATAATAGTAGTCTTGTACCGAGACCCTGATTCCCACAGCTGCGGATGGATTATATCACCGCTACATACGGTGATGTAATCAATCCGCAGCTTGGGAATCAGGGTCTGGGTACGAGACTAGTATAGTATGTATTAGGACCTACTTAGTATAGTAGGTCCTATGTAGGATTTGAATTGTCATGAATACGATTAGCAAAACAGCTGATGTACCGTACAATCCTACGTCGTCAGTTATAGTAACCGTCGGAAGTAAACATTACATCATTGCATATAAGTATTACATTCCTACAGACGTTTGCTCTCGTCCGCTACGCAAAGATATAAACATGTAATTAAAATAAAACGGGCATTCTATTTTCTACAATTTACAGACCTACATTATAGCATGTATGTGGGGGTGGTAATGCATGCATAATGCTTTTTTACTCTTCACTCATGGCTTATGGGTGTTGGTGGCGATTTTGTGACGAAACACAATTTGGTCTGGGACTAGTTAACAAGCACCTGAGATTTAAAGGTGCCGTGGTTTGGCTCTTTTTATATAAAATCTTGTTCTGCTGTATTTGTGGTACCCAACTACAGCCCTCTCTCTTCTTTAAGTTTAAATCATGTTTAGGCATGGCAGGGATTATTTGGAATCTAAGATGAAGACTATCTGAGGAGGGTGTACCTCAGCCTCCCTCATCTTAGCCCACAAATAATCCTTATCTAGGATTATTTATGTACACGTAGTGTTACCAGCTAGATTGCCTCCACCTGCACATACACAGATAGATGTGCCCGATTTAAGACTATCCTGTACTGTGGTCAAGGCAGAAGTTGAGAACAAAGATTATTAATAGGAATTATGATTATGCATGTTAATTATAAAATAGAATTGACAGGCAGACAAGACTGGTATTGCAATCTTGGCATTTTGCAAGTCCAGCACCTTAAGAATTCTCTAGTGGGGACCAGAAACCTGACTGAATGGAGGGCCTCATCCAAGAGGTGTTTACCACATCCCAGCAGCCTGACCCTCAATGGGATGATCATGTTGAACTGTGAGTGTATTGGTAGGCATTTTATTCAGTGCAATAGAAAGACATCAGTTGAACGAAGAATACTGTACAACATGCAATACAATACACTGCACGCACTTCTTATAAGCATTTAGCCTTAGCACTTAATATTAGCACAATAAAATAACCATCATGGTCATGTAGACCCTTCCACAAGCCGGCTGATGAATATCTGATAGTGGAGGTGTGGAACCAAAAGAAAATCCATGGTGCTGAAAGCCTTATTAAGTTTCATGCTCAGTTTCGTTCTCTCAGTGACACCACCAAACTGCCATGTAAGATGGTTTGACAGGAATTTATATTTTGAGAATTTACAGCGTGTCCTGACCCGCAACACACACAACACACAGTTGTTTCTCAGTTCTCTTCAGCTACCACAAAGCCAATACCCTACAGTTATCTGTTCTTGCATCTCTACTGGACAGTATTGCAAAACTTCCACTTGATTCACACCTACTGAGATGACAGTGCAGAAAGAGCACTGCTTTCACAGCTTTTTGATGAGCTACAAGAACTCCTAACAATGACACTAAAGGTCCTTAACAACCACCAGGTGGACTTTGATGTCATGTCAAAAGTTCCAGCAGTATGGACAGCCTAAACAGATACCTCATGTATGTACAGCACACCCCTGGGCCAGGGTCTACCTCTTCCCAGGAAGCAGCATTAATTGGAGTTTTCACGCACATTTTGAAAGAATGCTATGCAGTCAAGGAGAACGTGGCACCTCTATTTAAACGGTTTGCTGATGGACATTAAATATTTCATTTAGCAATTCTCTCCCCTTTCCTCTCCCCTTCCTCCCTCCATCCTCCCATCAACTCTCCCTGAGATTTGATGCAGACTACCTTGCATACTTTTTCTTAAGTCTTGACAGCCACGTATGTTTTTGCTCATGTTTCCTTTCACTCCACATTTAGAGAAAGAATGTAAGTGCATGGGGACTGCATAATCTGGCTTTTTAAGACTGATACTCAGTGGAAGGGCACTTGGATGTATAGCAGAATGGATTGCATGATAAAGTGTATTATACTTGCCTTCTACAGAGGCACACTGTAGCATGCACATGGTGATTTGCAAAGTACAATTCTTTATCTGTTGTTGTGTTTGAGCACATTGCAAAGCTGCTTAAAAGCCTTCCAGCCTTCAAGGCATCTAATCAGGAGCGCCTGCTTGGTGTCACATACCAGCTGTATATAACCTTCCAGGAGCTCAGGCAGCTGAGCCAAACTGCTGATAGGAGGTGAGAAAATAATTGTGTGACTGTGCACTTGAAATAGTTACTGCCTTGTGCCTCACAGATTCAGTGTAGAACTACATCTGAATTCATGTCATACATGGTTTGAAAGCTATGTGGTGAGATGGATAGAATTGGCTGATACTAAGTGCAAGAGAGGCATTGATGAAGCTGTTAAGAATGATAAGGTACTATTATAAACATTCTACTCCATGACAGGTAGTGGAAAACACAGCTGCAGTATTATGTATTACATATCACTAGACTAAACACCATGAGTGCCAAAAGCACTCATCCAGGGACCCAAAGTGTCAGGAGCTAGGGTGGGTATGTGTTCCTCTGGTAGTGGAATCTGGGCAAAGAGGCCCAGAACACCTTCGCTAGACTAGCTTCCATCCTCTTGATCTCCCTGCACTGCCCTAAGGCAAAGGTCTTGAGATGTGTCCCAGGTTAACTTAATTAGCAGGTTTAGAGTTGAACTGTAGGCCTCTGCTGTGTAGGCTGCAACACCATGCAAAGTGGCAGGAATGAGTGGGGAGGCAACAGTAACATCGAAGGCTTGTGGTTCAAGCATTGACTAGCACATCAGAATTACTCTGGACTCTCGAAAGGCCTTGACCAACCTCCACTCTTACAGATGGTGAGCATGACAACAGAACTCTGCAAAGATTTTTCGCAGGCGATTGTGTCTGATGATAACATCCCCACCATGTCTGCATGACATTGCATGCTTTTGAACTACGATTTCCACGAACCTACTTTGCCAACGATTCAGGAATAACCTTTCAACTTTAAAAAAAATAGTGCATGCTGTATTATGCATATGTACATTCATCAGAACTATTAATAAAAGTTGTCCGGGGCGATGAAACAGCAAATTTCAATGCAGCATACGATAGATCTATACTTATCCAAAGCTTGTCATGCAGCACAGTGATAAGTCTTAGAATTGTTTTCAAACACCTATCGGCTCCTATTTTCGCAGTACAAGAGTGTCATACACTATGTTGTCATCACTGTGGATGTACTCGAATATCAGCGTAGTGTCATTCACAGTAATCCTGGAGTAGCCGTAGGCCTGTATAATTGAAAATGGGCATTTTTTGATGCAGCATGCGCATGCGCGTTTAGATGTACCTTATAGTCCGAATACACAAGCCAACTCGGTAGAGAGCTTCTGTATGCAAGAAAAGAAAAAAAAAGTGTGTACAAATGAATTTCATCCGCGGGCTTACGGAAGCACATTTGCTAGGTTTCGTCCTGCCATCCCGATCACAACATGAGGAATGCCTTCATCAGCACACTTCTCCTGGTACACTGCGCATGTTCTCTGGTAGGCGTGGATATGGGCCCACAGGGCCAGATCGACTTTGTATTCCTATATGCAAGAGTCCAAACAAGCCTATGTATGCAAGTAACAGAAACAGGAAAAGGTATACCATCAGCAGTGGCTCCAATGAATTTCTAAGGGCGTATGCTACTGCATTATGTCCATCTGGGTACCCAGTGTCTTTGCTGGCTATGTACATCGGCCTTCATATAGTACGCGTACAGGCGGAGGAGGAAGTGAGACATACGTACATGTATACGTGCCTTTCTCCTAACCTGTGGCCAGCAAATATCAGCCAAGGAGTGATTGCACGGTTCACACCACTCAGCTGGCTCTGAATGTAGCGATACTGTTCAGATCCCGGAGTGAACATGTGCTCTGTACTCATAATAATGAAGTATGCACTTCCGTAGGCAAATGAGTACCTGAGAAACATACCGCATACACACATATATGCACATACATGTACACATATGCACACACACATATGCACACACACATATGCACACACACATGCACACACACACACACACACATGTGCACACACGCACGCGCGCGCATACAAGCACACATCGACATGTTAACCCGACGTACTATATATTAGCGCTTATTATACTAATAGTTCTTACCATGGAGAATCTACCGCTGGAGTAGGCATTCGGAATCGCAGCTCGTGAGGAATTCCGCACTCTCCTCCAGATCCAGAGTTGTTATAATATCCGGGCCTATATGTGAAATACATGTATATTATAGTACTCTATTTACTGCATGGGTTAATCAAGGTATATGTATGTGTATAGATATGCTTATACATTGTGTTTGGATAATTCCTTTCGTGATTTCCAATTCCAGCCATGTAGGGTACCCTGGTGGCTATAGGCTCCAATTGATCAAAGTAGACATCCCACTGGTTGGTGAAGAATTTTTAATGTCTTTTGCATGTCCATATACATTGCATGTTACTATACCACATACCATGCTTGAGTACCCCATCGCATAACTTATATCTCCTATTTGGATGACGAAATCTATCTTGTCTAGTTGCTCCTCAATTCGTTTAGTGGTGTTCAGCGAAGCTTTCACTGTCTGTACCATGTAGCTGTCGTCCATTTCGGCGCAGCCCATGTCTGTAGCCGAAGTATTGTGTCATTCATGCACACTCATCACATCATCCGCGCGGCGCCTCACCTCCGTACGCAATTAATGTAATCGGATCGCTCGAACCAGGATAGGGTGCAGCCACAAAACTATACTCCTGACTCCAACCATAGCTATCTCCGAAGACGTAGTAATATCTTTCTCCAGGAACGAGGCTGTATTTTGCAAGGAATTCATGCAACAATTCATGCAGAATGTAAGCGCACATGCTTTGCGCTTACTCGTTCATAACGGCTGTATGTATTTTTCCTGGATCTCTGAAACCGAAGTCTGTTGCTGGACTACCACACATATCGTTAGCAGAGTAAGTCATAGACACAGCCTGCATGTATGTATGCATGCAAATCATATAAAGACGCTATATATACATGTAGCATGTTATATAGGAATATACCCCAGTGTTTTCTGTGTATATTCCACTTTGAGTTCCCCACATAACAGTCGGAGCGTCCGCATCGCGGGTGACCCACGTGATGCTGTATGCAGGGCCATTTGTATTTTTTAAAATTTGCGACATGCATGCACGATTGTTCTTACGTCATCTCTGAGGGGTCTGTCGTTAAAGCCATGTGACCTTGAAGTGGCTCATTTGGATTTGAGAACTGCACGATATCGCTAACAGCTAAGAGGGTGGGGCTACTGGTGCCTGCATGCACGTGATAAGCGTACAGTTGCAATGGTTATCTCGTGACCTACCCCCTTTGAAGAAACCGAAGATGACAGGCTGCCTCATGTTCATAAGTCGAAATTGAACTGACCCTTTTCCGTAAGACATGTGGGTTGAAGAGTAGTAGGCATACTGCAAGAGATGTACGTGTAGAAATAACCACATGCCCGCGCTTTTATGAAATTTGACGTAGAGCCGTGTATAAGATCAAACTGTGTGCTTTCGGGTGTTTCATTTTAGTTATCTATAGTTTATATACTGCACCCGAATTTACATGTGTACCGTGCACGTGGAAATTCGGGTATAATATATAAACTACAATAGGTCTAGATACAATTAATTATACATGTATACTATACTATAGCACTGAGGTCTTGAGCGAGAAAACTCTATTATTCATTCGACATTGAATGGGCACATTGAACAAGCAGTCATGCGAGATGCACGGGTAGCATGCAGTGATATTTGTACCTGATACTTGATTGGAGAGTTCTTTGTAGCATTGATCCCATACGCATTATTAGCGGGAGGAGAGTACACACCGATCCAGTCCTTCTTTGACGGAGAGGACATGCCCTCCCACGATACTGTGACCCAGTCCCCTGATTTCTCCACCGTGGTAGTGTCTACTTTAAGACTGATACTAGAGTCTGAAAGTATTGATGTACATATATATAGGTCAACACTGCATGCCAATACGTTCACGAAAGTCTTAATTCATCGCGTTACCAAGTAGTATCTTAGCTCTAGCTCTGTTCTGCCACAGTACGTCAAAGGCGCCTACTTCTTGGTGACCAAAAGCCGCAACTACTATTTGCGTTAACGCGAAGCACAGTGCAATGGCTTCCATTTCTTTCAACAGCCAGTGCTGTGATGAGCGCGGCTTTATAGTCTGTGCTCAATTTTGAATGCCGCAACAGCTGGAAACGACAGCAGAGCATTTGTCTGAAAAACATGGGGCCATTACTTTCGCAGAAGGTAGTTCTATGGATAGCGAGGCGACAACACTAATCATAAAAGTGGCAATTAATGATAATTAAATATTATTGAATTTATACGCATGCAATATGAAAATTTCACACCCTTTTAATCAGCATGTTAGAATCCAGATGTTTGAATGCAGTCTCCTGACCACTCTTATAATGGGAGGCTGCATGTAGTTGTAGCCGGACAGCTGGCTGATAGAATCTCAGTACACATGTACACAGAAGGTTATGGGAGAGAGGCGTTCTGGGGAAAGGTTTGGAAAAGGCGTACCAGTCCACCTCTCATACCAGCTAGGCAGTGGGTCTTAGTTAGCCCCATCTCGGCACACCTCCATTGTGTCGTAATAGTCACGAGGAAAAGAGATTGTAATTTAGTTGGGCGTAGCCCGACCTTCGCGGTACTGGCGCGAATGTCGGGCTACGCCCAACTAGTCTGGGGCCGGCCCGGGGCCGCAATATTTTATCATCGGTCCGATCCGCTCCTGTGTGCCGCCAGCAGTCACTATACTACAGTAAGTTGAATCATACATTATTTAGACATTTTGTCTGAATAATCTAAATAATCTATGGTCGAATGCATCATCTATGGTCGAATGCATCGTCTTATAAGTTATATGGTCGAATGCATCGTCTTATAACATATTGTGCACCGGAGATAGAAAATTTAAAAGCTAGTGTAATGTTAGACTCAGCAAAAATTTAGTAGACTACAATGAGAAAGAACCAGCCACTTCTTATCAATAAAACGACTTGAACCTCATGGATAATATGAGGAATATGCGGCCGTCTTTACATTCCTCTATTTCAGAAGCTGTAGTCTATAGATGTGGTTTGAACAAGCAGAGAAGGAAAATGTACGACACGCCGAGATAGAAAACTATATAATCTGCTCTAGGATTTCTCCTCCCTATAACAAATTTTACACTGAGCTGCCGGGGCTATTACTAAGACAATTGAACTCTGATGATTCAAAATACAATTAGATTTTGCATGTACTGAATGATTCATGCCGGCACAAAGGATACTGAATGTATGCGATGAGAAACTAACACTGACAACAGCATGCAGCTCAGTGCGCATTTATAAGCTCAGTTGTCGCATTGATAACTAGAGCCAAGTGCCTTTTACTTCATGCCATCAAAAGCTAGGTATACTGCATCAGCCATGCAGATATATTGTTATATAATATAGGCTTGCTAGACGTATGGAAATGCACAGGAAATTCACTACTTACTGCCTATACCGGTACATTAATATTTGAGTGATATTTGTGAACTGATGGTTTCTTATTATTAATAATAATATTTTTGCTGGAAGAAGTGTCACAGTTATTAAAAACTTAGAACCAGAGATAATATATAGTATCTTTGAACCTACGGCGAAGGGGCGAGTTTTGCAAGTGTTAAAACACCATATATGGCGAGAGACAGCGGTGAATCTACGTATTGCCTTGGTTTCTATGGTTAATTTCTATGGTATTGCTCACCTGACATCTGTAAACAGACAGCATCGGGTCGCACTGATACATGATATGTGCTAAGGTCCGGTGGTCTTATTTGTGGAACGATGACCACCCCACGAAGTCAAGAGGAGGTAGTGCGATTATTTCTGTCCGATAGTATGATCAAAGTTCCGGGGATAGAGTCATATACATATTACGATGTATATATGACTGAATTATCGAACTCTTCTTTTTGAAAGTAGACGAGGCGGGATATATGACTATAGTACCTCCAATTTTGATCTTTCAGCTTTGCTGTCATACATATGTTTCTTTCCATGGGCATGGTATGGTTCCTAAACTTTAGCTTTTAGGAGATGCTGCAGAGAGAGGTGATACTGGGGAAGTGACGAGGTTGATCGAAATTGGAGTATCTGTAAACTCTATTAGCGGGGTGAGTCACGTGTATTTATACGTACAGCCAGGTGGGTGTGGTTATATCAGACTATTGTATGTACAATCATGTATATGTATTGACCTTTGCAATAAACACTCCAGCATGACCTCTGTGTGGGTAGACATCATCTGTATCGGGCCCAGTACTTATCATGGAGATGAGGGACAGTTGAGACATCTCCCTTACCTGCATACTGTAGTACTTAATAACATAATGGTATAAACACATAAGGGATAGATGAATGATACTAATGAGGATGGCCATTAGACGTTTTGCACATGGCCACATATCCTTCTATCACTAGACATAGCTGGGGCCAGTAGTCTTTGTATAGGCTTGGGCCTCTCGGAGAGAATTTTAATTTGACCTTACAAACACTATTCGTATTGAGAAAGGTAGTTACTCTTTTGGTTTTGTTTCCTTTAGATGTAGACAATTGGCCCAACTAAACTATATATGTAGCAACCATGTACTACGTGCACATGTGTACATGTACATTGAACCCATGCACCATATTGACTGAACTATTGTACCCACTCCAGGATAGTAATACTCCATTACACCTTGCTGCCAAGGGAGGTCATACTGCTTGTGTGGAACATCTCCTTTCCACTGCTGGTATTGACGTGAACATTAAGAATACGGTGAGTTCTTGCTCTCTGATGTTGTTAAGCCAATAGGTTACAACTACATTATTAATTCACACTATATAACTAACATTTACAATATAGACATTAGGTAATTAGCAGGCCCAGATCTTGACAGCTGAGCTCTTACCAGGGCTAAGCTAAACCTCCCACCATGGCTTCAGAATAGGATCACATATACATCATTGTACACAGCATGACTCACGGCAGCAATCCTTCTCAAAGATTGAACTTGTGTCCTCACACTGTCATCTTGATCAGTTAAATATCAACTAGCTCTCCTTACCTTCTTAGTCTGGCTGAGTGTCTTGGCACTAGAACATCTGGAGCTGGTCCAATGGCAGGCAATCTATCCTCTGGCTCAGCCAATACAATAGGAGGTTTGGATGTCTTTATTGTGGTCACCAGGTACATGATCAAGAGGGGGCATCTTCCATGTCCTCTGGCTCCAGTAGTCCATTAGGAAGATCCTCAACAGGATCTGCTGGCTATCCTATGACAGCTTCAGGTTGTGGCCTTAACCCCCCCTCCCCCCCCCCCCCCCCACCTCCAATTTTTTGTTTTTGGAGCGTCGTAGACTCGTGCACATTGGCTTGTTACATTCGATGTACCTAAGCACACTGAGAGGAATCCTCAACTCCACCTGGAATGGAGAGTAACACATTCTGAGGGAGATGAGTGTCATGACCAGAAAGGTGTGGTTCAAATTGTAGCTCGAGGAGGAGAGTTGAAAGAGGAAATCCCCACCCCTGTTTGAGTCCCCATCCCTGCTCAGGTCCCCCCCCCACCCCTGCTCAGGTCTGTCAGGTCCCTTCCCCCCCCCTCCCTGCTCAGTTTCCCATCCCTCTTCTTCCTTTCATGTAATCACATATAGTGGCTATGCAACTTTCTGCAGAGGTCTCTGGACTAAGCTGATTTCCCCAAAAGGCTGTGTTTCTCCCTAGAGGTGCCGTCCATGAATTACACATGTTCCCATCTTTCTTCTGACATGGCCACTACTATGTGGGCACAGAACATAGTATTGAATGGACTTTCAATGCCACATCAACATAACATATTTTATTGTCATAGCAACTGTGTTTGCATCGCAATATACTTGTTTTTACGCAACTGTTTCCTTTGAAGGAAATACTAGCATAAATGGAGATATGTCATAGTTGTTATGACAACAAAATCATGATAATACAAGACAACAGGAGACGACATGAGCAATAATCATTTACAATTTTATGAGTTAAGTACTCTCACTATCACTATATGGATGCCCCGGGGCCTCTTCCCAACCAGGCAATACATGTAGCTTGAGATCTTTGAACTATACATGCACATTTACCAGGGCTGTGCAGTACAACTGTATCACTTAAATAATAATGTATGCATGTTGTTGATACAATAGTCCAGATGGCTATTCCAGTGGTCACGATGTAGACAACAGGACCAATCAGCCCTCTCTCACTCCCTTTGTTATTTGCATAGCTCATACATGTGCATACATGTACATGCATGAACACGTAACATGTACATGTGTACCATGCTGACTTAACTACTGTACCCAACTCCAGTATGGTTTTATTCCATTACACCATGCTGCAAGGGGAGGTCATACTACTTGCGTGGAACGTCTCCTTTCCCCTCCTGGTATTCACGTGAATACTAAGGGTAAGGTGAGTGGGTCCATTAATTGTTTTATTGTTGATAGTGATGAAGGGCAGAGAGATCCAATAGTTGGTATTCCTGTTGGACATGGGCCGCATTTTAATAATGACATCATAATTTGGTCAAATTCTGTACACTTGCAAACAAATGTAGAAATCCAGCCTTTGATAATGATTAATTTCCACACAATTTAGAACACCAAAGGGCCCTGGGTTGTTGATGATGACGAATTAGTACATAAACATGTCTGCATTGCTCTTACATTGTTCACTGAACTATTGTACCCTCTTCAGTATATAAATAATACTCTATTACACATCGCTGCCAAGGGAGGTCATACTACCTGTGTGGAACATCTCCTTTCCACTCCTGGTATTGATGTGAACATTACGGGTGAGGTGCACTGATTGACCCTCCTTTTATGAGGCTACATGTACCAATTGAAAAAATTGAACAAGAGCATGTGTTATGTATTCAAAGTAAGATATGCAGTCTACACTGGGGTTGGGCACTCCATCCAGAAGAATTATTTGTACATATACTATTATTGACTACTGCAAAGTTAGTGTAGTTATATTACATATGTATATACCACTAAGGTTTCAAAGACCATAAGATCCATTAAGTCCAGTGTATGGAGACAAATGCTATTGGCATGGTGTGATGTGTAATGCAACTAGGTCAAAGGGCAGATGGTCTGGCCCATTGTGTCGGGCTGATTGCCTCAATGTGTTAGCTCTCATAATCCACCATGCAGTTGCACATCTCTGTAGAATTGTCAACCATTTTTTTGTTGTTATTGCTATGACAACCTGCATGTAGTATTTCTGCGTCCTATTTGTAATATATTAAATAAGAACATGTACCAGTTGTTTGGTTCACTTTAGTGGTTCTAAATATATTACATCCAGGTCCAAAAGGAAGCATATGGATAGTCCTCATAATTTTAGAATTTCATGGTTCACTGTTATATGCTTGTAGCCTGCACTGTGTTCTGCCTGAGTTTGCATAAAAGAGTCAAATGTTCTACTTATATCAATTTCACCGCTAGCGTAATATGTGTAGATTGTACCATCTATGTCCACTTAGTATGGCAATACTCCATTACACCATGCTGCCAAGGGAGGTCATACTACTTGTGTGGAACGTCTCCTTTCCACTCCTGGTATTGATGTGAACATCAAGGCCAGCCAGGTGTGTATATGTACATATGTACGCACATTTTACCATGCTGACTGGCCATTCCAGGATGGTTATACTCCATTACACTTTGCTGCAAGGGAAGGTCATACTGCCTGTGTGGAATGTCTCCTTTCCTCTCCTGGTATTGATGTGAACATCAAAGGCAGGGTGAGTTTGTGGCATATGGAGCAAATTAGAGGTAGTGTATACTTTGTATAGATAATATAATTTAATGCTATGGATATCCTATGGGAAAAAAAAAAAGAAGTTATTACCATAATTATAATATGATACCCCACGAGATTATAATTATTGTTTTCAGGAAGGTAGCCAACATCTGATTCAAGCACATATACTTTAAAGCTCAACAGCACATACATGTACAGCCGAACCTTCTCACTTAAACCAGGTCCTAAGCTTTACCCTGTTGGTGCAGACATGGATGTGGGAGTTGATTTGCTTGGAGTGCAAAGCTCGTTCTCTACTGAAGCGAAGGTTGTTGTGCACTCGCAATACAGCCCTTTTCTTAGGATTTCATCAAATTGCATTGCATGTGGTTGCACAGAGCAGGTGGCTCCTAGTTCCAATAATTTTGCAGGGTGGCATTTTTAACCCCCTCACCCCCCCCCCCCCCCAAACACTCCCAGTTCTTCACTTGATATGCTCAATTAAAGCAGAGATTATATATAGATTATCTCTGATTAAAGCCAGTGAATTTGATGAGAGTTTGTATATGTTATGTAACACAGTGACTGAGTGGTCATATCAAAGGGGCTGCAGTCCTTTTAATGTCTGTCCAGTGATGCCCCAATAACTGTGGAGGACCCTCTACTTGATTAACTCATGATGTTAGGAACAGGAGGCAGGAAGGTGTGTGCATGGTCATGATTGAGGACTATGTGAAGGCTGTACATGGTCATGATTGAGGACTATGTGAAGGCTGTACATGGTCAAATGTGTGTGGCGATGAATAAGATTTTTCTTGGGTAGAAGTACACACACTAATTAGAGCACACCACAAACTATAGCATCATACTTGTTTAGTAACCACTAACCTGAATAGTCATTTGGGTTAATTTACAGGTTAGTCATGTGTTGCTTAACTGATTTACCTCTATGGGTGCACCATCATGATCTAAGCTATGCTTTAATAACAAGGCTAACTAGTACTCTCTTATACATATGTAGGCTGTTGTAACGTACTATAGTAATGGATGGGGGAACTGGCTTTTTCACATCCAGATATGGGGTTTGGGGCAAAGCAGCAAAGCACAGTTTTTATTTTAGAATTACAAGTAATTGACACAATTGAACTATACAGTTGATTTCTATATCCACGCCATGTTGACAGCTTGGTGGTAATACTCCATTGCACTATGCTATATTGGGAGGTCATACTACCTGGGTGGAACGTCTCCTTTCTACTCCTGGCATTGATGTGAACATTAAGGATCAGGTGAGTTGGCCCATTGAATGTGAAGAGATGTTGGTGTATGAATAATACAGATGCATGTACATGTACATGTACCTTGGGAACAGGTACATGTACATGCATGTGCTAATAAAGGTATGTGGGAGGGTGTGTACATGCCCATAAGAACAGTGTGAGGGATGTAGGCCTAGGAGCAAGTGCTAGAGTTGTATTTTGTGAGCTAATAGCAGCACAGGATGGCAGACCGTATGGGTGTGTGCATGTGGCATGCAGAGCAGGTATGCACACACACACACACACACACACACACACACACACACACATACACACACACACACACACACACACACACACACACGCACACACACACACATACACACACACACACACACACACACAATACACTAGGTTGTGATGTTACCAGTCTTTACTTTAATGAAGGGAGACACTAATTTCAGCACCATTAAACACTTGGATTTAATGAGCAATTGTATCAGAAGGTGATTTGAAGCACATGGGAGTGGTTTAAGAAGACATCCAACCAAGCTGGTATGGGTTGAAGACCTACAATGCACACGCACATTTAGTTACCTTGGCAGGCTGTGAATTATGCATTTGTTCATTTCAATGACTGCTGTGTTACAGATATACATCCTACATGTAGTATTTTGAGTTTGAAAGTAACCATTTACTACATGTACATAGTATAGATTTGTACCCAACATGTTGACTATTCTAGGACGGTGATACTCCATTACACCTTGCTGCAGAGGGAGGTCATACTACTTGTGTGGAACATCTCCTTTCCACTCCTGGTGATGATGTGAACAGTAAGGACGAGGTGAGTCAGTCCATCAATCTTAAGAAATGTGTGTTGATGTACGAATAATTAATACAGGTGTATTTCCCTTAGGAATAGATGTACATGTGTTTGTGCTATTAAAGTCTTAGTTCTCAATGGTCAGTGGTAAAGGAGGTCATTTGCTGCTTTGTACAGCCATGTACCCATTATTTATTCTGCCTTTGCCAGCAATTTTTTGTGGTCCAAAGTCATACTCTAGCTACAAAATAAAATCATCCATTTAGTGTAACTATTCACACTGTGGACTGCCATTTTGAGGGCATATGGCCTTGCCTGAACTGATGATGTGCATTCATGTTGATGACCATGTACATGTACATAAGTACATGTGTACATTGTACCCACCATGTTGGCTGAACTATTGTACCCACTCCAGGATGGTTATACCCCATTACACTTCGCTGCAAGGGAAGGTCATACCACCTGTGTGGAATGTCTCCTTTCCACTCCTGGTATTGATGTGAACATCATGGATGATGTGAGTTGGTCCATTGAATGTCATTACAGATGCATATCCCTTAGGAACAGATACATATACATATTCTTAGGAACAGTGCGAGGATGTAGACCTGTGATCAAGTGGTAGAGTTTTGTTTTAGTGATAATAGCAGCACAGAATGTAATGTCTTTACTGAAATTATTACACACGTAAATGAACGAACGGTTAACCAGATATGCTGTAGCACCAGATGTAGTATGTGGCACAAAGAAAAGGCATACATGTTGATATTAAGCATATGCCCACCCCCCCCCCCCCCCCCCGGCCCCCCAAATAATACCAGTTAATATAATCAAGCTACATGTAATTTAATAGGGCATCCTTACTGTCCAAGTTGCCTCCCCAATGAATATTCTATAGAAGCAAGACCTCTTGCACTTTCAGTTTCTAACAGCATGCATGTACCTATAAGTATAAGCAATTACGCAGTCTAGTGGAAGATTAAAGTCACCTCCCCCGTACCTATTCCTTTGTATGGCACGTTTGTTACATGTATGTACCTCATACAAGCCTTAGTGGCTTCATGTTTGTAGGGCCATGTTGATGACCATTTACATATGTACAACAGTATACATGTATGGTTAATGAATTCCTGTACCCATTCCAGATTGGTAATACTCCATTACACCTTGCTGCCAAGGGAGGTCATACTGCTTGTGTGGAACATCTTCTTTCCACTCCTGGTATTGATGTGAACATCAATGATAAGGTGAGTTGGTCCATTAAATGTGAACAGTGAATAACACAGATGCATATATATATATATATACATATACAGGACGGTTTTAATCCATTACACTGTGCTGCAGAGGGAGGTCATACTGCTTGTGTGGAACATCTCCTTTCCACTCCTGGCATTGATGTAAACAAGGTGAGTTGCAATTGGGCTATTGGTCCATTGAATGTTATGAGATGATTGCATGTCCTTTAAAAGTGCAGGTACATGTACATGTATGTACTAATAAAGGCATGTTGGAGGGTGTGTACATGTACATGCCCTTAAGAACAGAGTGAGGGATGTAGACCTAGGAGCAAGTGGGCAGAGTTTTGTTTCATGAGAGAACACCAGCACAAAATGTAATGACTTTGCTGAAATAACAAGCCCAGCATTGGTAAGATATCTGATTACTGTTATTCAATAGCCATGATGGCTCGTGAGTACTTCAGTCAGACTTACATGTAGTTCCACCATTTGTACATTGTACCCACGGGCCATGCATATGTTGACTGAACTGCTGTAACCCACTCCAGAATGGCTACTATTCTCCATTACACCTTGCTGCAAAGGGAGGTCATACTGCTTATGTGGAATACCTCCTGTCCACTCCTGATGTTGATGTGAATATTAAGGATAAGGTGAGTGGGTCTAATGAATGTCAGTTGTGCACATGCTGGCTTGTCCCTTACAAATAAACACAGGTATAGTAGAGTGCTAGTGGTAATTAAGACGAATTTTGCACTTTGTTGCAATATAAGTTGCGCGCTAAAGGTGTTTAGTGTCTGTTTTTTGCTCAAAAACAATTGATTACCAATTACCAGGTCATTGCGTAAAAGATATTAGAGAAAATGCGAGTGCAATTTGAGTCCGCCTAATATGACGAATAAAAGCATAATTCAAAAGCGGTTTACAGTTGCCGTAGCTGCTTTGACAGTCAACCCGCAATCACATCAACATTTCATAGAACCTATTAGTCTCGTACCCAGACCCACCATGACGTAAGCGTTTATCGCTTACAGTATAAACACTACGACAGGTGGACCTACATGTATGGCATTAGCCCAGCATTGCATACGGCATTTTCCTAGTTGAGGTTCCGTCATTATTATTCATTGCTACTACTACGGATTCGAGGTTTTCCTATTGCTCTGTGACTCATGAATATAATTAGCACTCAGATAGAGGTCAAAAATAATACAGGCCAAGTCTGGTTTGAGCGTAGTTGGGCGCGGCCCGCCCTTCGCGTATTGGCGGAAGGTCGGGTTGCAAGAATATACCTGGATTTGTTCTGCTGTAACGGGGATTGCAGTCCAATCGGATTGCAGCGTTCAAGTGGGTCCCATTATCACCCAATTAGCGGCTGATGTGAGGTAATGATAGGCAGCTGTTCCTTCCATTTAACTTACATGTATATGAATTTTCATGGAGCGGACAAACATTGCTTTTATTTGCGAATGTGTTACAGAGGCAGCTAAAGAGTTGCGCTGCCCTGCTACTATGAAGCCTGAACAACAATGCGAAGGGCGGGCCATGCCCAACTCATCGAGACTGCACCGAAGCAATACATGTACATATCTTGAGCAGCTGCTCTGCAGACACACAAACCGCATATCACCACGTAATCTAACGCTCAATAATCACTACCCGAATGTGCAATAACATAACGATATTCACAACGACATTACATAACACTCCAGAACAAATCTTGGAAAAAACCAATACGCGAAGGGCGGGCCACGCCCAACTAGTTTGAGCGTTGAAAACTCATCGCTAACAGGGTAAAGCTTCTTGCCTCAGCTCGACCTCACCCGCCTGGCCGCCTCCCAAATCCCCCCCCCCCCCCCCCCCCTCCACCGTACCGCCGCCGCCTCACCCGCGCCTCTCCCCGCCTATTTTAACTACGTGCACCAATAAGGGCAACTAACGCAGTCCTTGGTAATGCTATGTTGTACACCCTCACCTTAATCAGCAGCCGAACATATCGCGTAGGTCACGGCAGAGATAATATATTATCTCTGGTCAGGGCGCCGAGCCCAGCCGCTATATTTTGCTCCACTAATGGCTAAAAAAAACTATAGTAGGCACTAGCCTAACCGTGCGCTCAACAGCATCTCTAGCTACTGTAATATGTACATGGATCGCAGCGGATCGTTCGCTGTAGACTATTTAGTTGAAACGAACACGAGTTAACTCACGTGACTTATTATTACATACACTATTACGATCGTACATGCATGTACAATTCCCTATACGCCGAGTCTTTCAATTCCCAGGGTCGGACGCAGGTAGAGGATAAGGGAAAGGGGGGTGGGGGCGTCGCCCCCTCCCGTTCCAGCAAAGGGATATGGTGGAGCGCTGTAAGCTCCCCCACTGGTATCGTTCCAGCCGCTCACTTTCTCTCCAGCACACTTCAGCTCAGGTTAACGGTTACAGGTTAACATAATAGTCTTATTATTTTTTATTGATCGCGATGGAAAAGTGATATGGATTAACAAGTACATGTAATCCATATCACTGTGCATCGCGATCAATGAAAGGAATCAAAAGACTCGACGTAGAATTAGTGAAAACGGCCCAGCCAAAATTCTTGCAATAGAGGAGTTGCACCTGACGTCACGCGCGTCTTACGTCGGTGTGTATGTTGCTATAAATATACACCGCGTGGGTACGAGATAAACAATAACCGGACGGGAACGAATAGCGGTGAAAGAAGGCGGCGTCATAAGCTCACGTGGTACATATTTATAGCATATCGTATACATAAATAGCAACATACATATGACGTAAGTTACGTAACTAAACAATACAAGTCGCGCGTGACGTCAATGCAACTCCTCTATAGGGCTAGGGGAATTGTGTTTAATAGCTAAAGTATGTAATACGTCACGTGAGTTAACTCGTGTTCACACTGAACGATCCGCTGCGATCCATATAAATATAAGGCCTACAGTAGGGTCAATTAAGTAGTGTTCGCCACCCGCAAGTACCGATATCGGTATTCTTACATATTTTTAAAAAAGGACGGGTAGTGCTTCAAACATACTTGGTTTCAAGAGATCCTCAGTCCTTATTCTACACTATTATCGCTTCATTTCTCCAAAAAAGTGTTCCAAACAAAATAAAACAGTGGTTTTATCCAATTAAGCGTATTTCAGGTATAGTCGCCACCCCTGTTGGGCTTTCGCCACGTCGATTTTGGAGTGTTCGCCACCCCCTGTATTTCGTTATTGCGAAGTGTAACAAAAGTGGTTTTTACATAGGACGTTGCTAAAACAAGTAAGCTTGTTCACTGTAGCCCTTTAAACGCCCTGGGAGTCTTTCTTTGCGATGCTAGTATTTTTTTGGATAGAACGGCTTCCATTTGTACATCCGTGGCTTGCAGTTAGTTAAAACATACAGATCCAAGGGCTCGAGTTGGCTCAAGCAACTGAACTGAGTTTAATTAGAAGGCCAGAAACAAAAAGAAACCATTTGAAGCATGAAGTGTCAGGGAAAAAAAATATTTATGTACATCCCATTCTGTGTGTATGGGAAAGAAGGCCACGCCCCCATGGCGAACACTCCTTCCCAACATGAACCAGAGATAATATATAAAGGGATTGGAAACGCATCACGTGCGCCCATAGAGTCTATGCTTGACCGTGCGTACCATCCGACCATGTGTGAATCGCACGTGTTGTAAAGTGTGAAACGGGGTCTAAAAATTGACTGTTTGTTCCAACCAAGAAGAGAAGGGACTTTTCACTGCTGTGGGAAGGTAGGCTACTACAGGCACCTCGTGCTGCTCTATTTTAAAACGGCTAAAAGTGTTCTATCGCGCTTTTTAAAAGCGTTATTTGGCCAAAATGGCGATTGTCCGTAGTGCCTTTTTCTGTGGGACAAAATCTTAGGAATCCTGAGTCTCTTCATTCTGAAAATCATTACAAAACATGCTAGGTGATTGAACTTTTGCGTGGTGTGGTTTGTTTGTAGCGACTATGCTCGGAACTGAGCCAGTACAATGTCGGGTAGGGTAATTTTGTGGGACAGTTCACCCTTCATCGAGCACGTCAGGTACCTAAAACCTATATTGTCTTGTAGCTGTTGCGTCATATTTTTGCGTCCAAATGCTTTTACGTATAAGTCACGAATGCTACACGGCATGCGCTTCTTCAAAGGTGATGGGTAAAAGAAAATTTAAACTGGGGAGAACCAACGAACGCGCGAAGCATTCGTTTATAGTGTCCATTGAACGCAAGAATGTCAGTGTTCACGTTTCCTCTATAGCTATTACAAGATATCAACTTGAGGCTAGAGTTGATCCATCGCCGTCGACTTGCACTGTCTTTGTGCCAGTCATATCAGAAGGTGTTGTTCAAACTGGACAGTGGCTGGTCAGCTTGTTCTAATCTGTTTTGTTGATGTTCAATGGATTGAGTGTGTGTGTCCTTTGAGATTTTTGTTGCTATTGAACTTGAAATACGTACATGTAACCATCTGCATGCTTGTCAGCCTGTAAACCTGTCATCAGTTGTAAGACTAGTAACACCAGCAATCAAGAGCAAATTATGTGTTTGTTGTATTGGTCAATGCTCAGTGCAGGCTGGTCCAAGAGCACCTTACTGGACATGGGCATTAGGA
This sequence comes from Spongilla lacustris, assembly GCA_949361645.1. Classification (NCBI taxonomy): domain Eukaryota; kingdom Metazoa; phylum Porifera; class Demospongiae; order Spongillida; family Spongillidae; genus Spongilla; species Spongilla lacustris. The sequence goes on from OX442423.1 coordinate 2,148,522, forward strand.
AGTATAAGGACAAGAAAAAACACAGAACTGACTGAGGAAGCAAATTGTAGTATACACGTACATGTGCATTGAAAAAAACGTCCACAGCGCTTGTGGGTTTGATACACCTATAAGGATTCGGTACGGATGGCACGCGTTAATATGTGATAAGTGGGCTCATTTCCAATCCCTTTATATATAATCTCTGCATGAACAGCTTACAGTACTTATATATAATTGGTAGCAAACATTTATAGGCCTAATGGTAGCTATTTTGACTATTCTCACTTCGTCATTTCAGAAAGTTTGAGTAGTCGCCAGGGGTGGCGACTACTGCTTAATAGCGTAATTTACGATTGGAGTCTCCGCCACCCACCCTAATTCCGAAGCTAGTAAGTTTCATAACAAATAGAACTACATATATTGTACAGAAATCACCACTCTTCTCTAATAACAAGATTTTAAACAGATCATGACTACGTATTTTACGGACAGCGACTTGCACCAGGTAAACTCACTTCCAATTGCGCGTTGTTTACCGCACCACTTTTGCCGAAAATTGAGGTAGCTTAGTTTTTGATTTTTTTTGTTGTAAGAACCGAAATAACTAATAGAACTTGAATTGTGGGCCGTAAACACAGAATCCATGTACTAATATTTCCATATTTTGCTGCGATATTAAAACGTCAGGTAAGCCCTAGCGCCGCGTTTGAAGTTAAGGGTGGCGAACACGCCCCCCCTGGCGAAATTACCTTAATTTACCCTAGCTAGAGATGCTGTTGAGCGCACGGTTAGGCGCCCACGGATGTTTGCGCTCGTAGAAATGTGGGAAACGAAGTTCAATAAAGTAATATTGAAATGTACTTGCGTCATCCCATAGCAACCACCCCGACAACGTAATGCCCGTTGGAATTTGCAGCTGTTCAAGGTACCAACAAGTAAAAAAAACTTGTTTATAGCAGAACATACGCCAATGACCTTTGCTCTTTGCACTGTAGCAATCACGTGCTTGGTGTACATTTTTGCTTTATGCCCTGGGACTCGAAAGCGGACCGCTTGAAACTGATATGTCGCAGCAGGTGCAGTATATTCGCCAAACGGCGCAAAAAAGGCCAAAAAGCCGACTTGCCAGGTAAAGTTAAGTCCTTAACGAACCCTTCTCGTCTTGTCTGAAATCGAGAACGATTATTCTGGGGAAGTTGTGTGTCACCAAACAACGCGCGTATATTCATGCCGTGTACGAGTATCACATGTACGAGGGGAACGAAACAACTGCTTTCTGTTTTTTGGTGGTGGTATGTGAGGTGCTTGACTATGCACAGTTGTCTTTGAACAACCTTGTCATGCATGGTGTTGTATCGGGAGAACAGGGAATTGACCTTTGCATGTATAGATTCGGTACTCTCCAAGTAGACCAAACCCGACATGCATTCTGTTGGCCCATTGCCGGTAATGTATGGTCTTCCCAGGAGGTGTATTTTGATTGGAGGAAATGCTTTCCTGAAACTTTCCCTAAAGCTGGGTGTGGCAGTAGCTATTGTAAGCAAATTAAAAAAAACTCATTCAACTGATGTATTTTACCTACTGAGTTGACTGGCATTGTATTCATTGATGTAGCTACCATCCGGCATACAGTTCATGGCAATGGCCAAATTGTGCCAGTATATTTCTGAACATGGTTGCAGTGGCCATCACATCACTTAGGATGGATGGAATTTCTCTCTGCATTTTGCTCCGTGTTATAGAAACAGCAGCCTTAATGAGCAAGCCTTCTGTCCACTATGCCAGCTTCCTTTATCTGAGCCATTTTCCCCTCTCTACTAAGAATGGAGCTTGCCTCCTTACGTAGAAGTGCAGAAGGTTCACCACCAACAATGACATTCCTAATTTTTTATGCATTTCTTGGCAACGCACATTGAGTGTCTCTGCACACACAGTTGTGGCTGGTGGATTGGGCATGTGCCTCAATGTCATTGGCTATTGCACTTAACTCTGCCTCCTGTAGGGACTTTGACTATGCACTCATCAGGGGGACTGTTGGAGACCACACCATATATACTTCACTTCTTGTAGGTGAACTGGTGCATTATGACCTCCCTGCCACAGTGGACCAAGATATCAAGTAATATTATTGAATCAGAAGCTGGCCTGATGACCCTGTTTATAGTCATCTTGCAGGGTTTGCAAGCGCATTCAGGGTGTGTGGTGCTACTGGTGGCCTGGGATGACCAGGATCGGTTACAGTAGCTGGTGCAATGACCTGAATATGTTTGATCAGTGTGCTTGGCCAGACAAATGGACTTCATTCTCCCCCCCCCCCCTCCCCCTTTTGCTGCATGGTTTTTTGACAAATGTGATTTAATATTTCAACATGCATAATAATATATTTGAACCTTATTTCTTACTATGCATCCTTCAGCTTTGTTAGCATACCACTGAAAAGGGACAATGGGCTTTTTAGGGACATCTATAGTCATCTTGCAGGGTTTGCAAACGCATTCAGGGTTCGTTTACATTTACTGCAAGTGCTTGCTGCAGACTTCCAGCAAGTACCTTGCACTTGTAAGCTGTGTGCGTACATTTACCACGATGATTTATCACCCGCCTTCCGCAAATCCTGCCGGCAGTGGATAATTATTCACAAATATGCAGCAGCTACTGTACGCGTCGTTCTCACATTGCCAATCAGATAGACTTGTGGACTTAACTCTTCTCTTTACTATTTAGTATGTCTGACCTTTTGGTTTTGCGCGCCTTGCCCGCTGTATGTCAAACTTTGGTAGTAGGTTTCTAAATGGTGCGCACATAACTATCAAAACGAGCATGCGTATTGCCATCTTGCGTTAGAAAACTGGTGCGCAAATATATGCTCTGTTAGGAAAGTGATAGATTATGTGGGTGCTACCTTTAGATATGACAAGAGAGTTGTATTGAGCAAGAAACTGTTTTCGAAACGTATATCACAAAACGGTAGCGATAATGAGCTCATTAAACATTGCTTAGAATGAGCGATACCGTATATTCTTTTTAGGACCTTAGTTTCCAATCCGAAACATCCGTGGCTATAGTGCCTACTATAGTTTTTGTTAGCCATTAGTGGAGCAAAATATAGCGGCTGAGCTCGGCGCCTACGCGATATGTTCGTATGCGGCACGGCTGCTGATTAAGGTGAGGGTGTACAACATAGCATTACCAAGGACTGCGTTAGTTGCCCTTATTGGTGCACGTAGTTAAAATAGGCGGGGAGAGGCGCGGGTGAGGCGGCGGCGGTACGGTGGAGGGGGGGGGGGGGGGGGGGGGATTTGGGAGGCGGGTGAGGTCGAGCTGAGGCAAGAAGCTTTACTCCATGAGTTTTCAACGCTCAAACCAGACTTGGCCTGTATTATTTTTGACCTCTATCTGAGTGCTAATTATATTTATGAGTCACAGAGCGATAGGAAAACCTCGAATCCGTAGTAGTAGCAATGAATACTAATGACGGAACCTCAACTAGGAAAATGCCTTGCATACATTTTTAAAGCTGTAGATGTATGTGAAAAAAAGTAACCGGTCAATTGTCTCTGGCTGATGTTTGTATCGTCTCAAGAGTTGCCTCTGGGATGCCTGCAGGCTGCAGCCTTTGCAATGGCGTTTAGGCTCTCACCTGATACAACGCGTTGCAGCGCGTGGTGAATTAGTGCTGCATGGGTCATGCTTTGATCGACCACGTACATGTATACTGTGCGCGTGAGAAGACATCTGAGCACGCGCCAAACAACAGCCCTGGAAGATTAGATTCAGAGCTTTGCTATCTTACCGATTGTGCTGCCTTGTGGCTAATTGTGAAATTCATATCGATCTATAATGAGGTGCGTCTCTACTGGGTCGTACATTTTGACATACAGCTACCTGGCTATTTGCATTTCTAGGCTGAAACTAACAAAAACAGAATCTACACTCTAGGGCATGTTTAACAACGTATGATGAAGCTTTGATACGGTCTTCGTTTTTGCTAAAATTTAAAGCAAACCTCAAAATCGCCCACAACAAATTAAGCGATATTAGTTACCGTTCAGCTACTACGAGCTCCAGAACGCTCAGCATCGCAGGTTTTCGACATTAATCGAGTCGCCGAAACTTTCGGGAGCTATTCCGCCCTGCATTTTTGGAAATGATGTGTAGTTTCTGCAATACTTAAGAAAACGTGACTGATTTTAGAAAACATTTTTTCGAGGGGGTGTGACATATCGACTTGTAACTTCACAATGGAAGGTCCAAAGAAGGCCATTAAAAAAAAAAAAACTGTAGGAAACACATGTGCATACAATACACTTGTTTTATCCTTTCAATACATACTTGATACTTCACGATATATTTAAAAATCCGATTATCGTTCGTCATAATACAAGGCTCGTCATAATACCCGGGAGCACTCTATGTGCTAATACATGTATTTGAGAGGGACCACATGTAGTACAGTGACTAGAATGCATCCTAACCTGACATGTGTAGTTTCTGTGGTTCTTTATAAACAAGCAATAGCTACATGTGTGTATATATGCTTTCAGTTTTCTAGCCCTTTGAACTATATGCATGTACATGCATTTATACAACCTTGATACAATTATGGCTATTCTAGTGAATGATGAAAATTACTTTCTCCACAATTCTGGACATATCCCATGTTTTACACCATATTTGGAAGGTGACAAAGTTCATATGTGCATTTTACCCACTCCAGGATGATAATACTCCATTGCACCTTGCTGTAAAGGGAGGTCATACTACTTGTGTGGAACATCTCCTTTCCACTCCTGGTATTGATGGGAACATTGAGGATAAGGTGAATTGTCCCACTGAATCTTAAGAGATGTTACTGTATAAATAATACACAATGCATGTCATTATGTAACGTTTGTGAATAAAGGTATGTGGGAGGGGATGTGCATGCCCCTATAGGAATGTGCATGTAGACCTGGGAGCAAGTGGTAGAGTTTAGTTAATAGCAGTGTAGAATGTAATGTCTTTGCTGAAGCATAAATAGGACATGGCATCCCCAGCCCCTTCTAAAACACACATACGGTTACTTTCTCCTGCCCACTAATCTTGGTCCCAGACCCATTGTGCAGCATGGATAGATTACATCACTGTGCATGGAATAAGGGTTTCTGATACATGTTGTGTTGAGTGGAGTATAATTATCAAATTTATCACTAGTCATGATATTCTAAAATCGTGACCAGAACATAGTAGCCATGATGCCTTGTTTGCTCAGAGTTCTGTGATGCGTTTCTTGTACCCAAATGTGTGTATTGTACCCATTCCAGGATGGCAAAACTCCATTACACCTTGCTGCAAAGGGAGGTCATACTACTTGTGTGGAACATCTCCTTTCCACTCCTGGTATTGATGTGAACATCAATGATAAGGTGAGTTGGTCCATTGAATGTGAACAGTGAATAACACAGATGCATATATATACGCATACAGGACGGTTTTAATCCATTACACTGTGCTGTAGAGGGAGGTCATACTGCTTGTATGGAACATCTCCTTTCCACTCCTGGTATTAATGTGAACATTAAGAATGGGGTGAGTTGGTCCATTGAATAGATTTAATGCCTAACTACATAGTTACATTGCTCACAAGATGGTTGGAAATGGTTCCCTTTTTAAAATTCCTGAATCTTCAACTGTTTAGTTAAAAAGGAAAAACTGGAATGTGACGTCCATTGGCATGATTGAAGTGGCCAAAGATTACACAGGCCAATTGACGATTACAATTGCCACTACATGTATGTATTGTTTTTGAGGCTGTATTGTGATTTGAGACCATATGTTACATGTACATTGTATGTTGTACACCCACTCCAGGGTGATAATACTCCATTACATCTTGCTGCAAAGGAAGGTCATACTACTTGTGTGGAATGTCTTCTTTCCACTCCTGGTATTGGTGTGAACATTGATGATAAGGTGAGTTGGTTCACTAGATGTTATACGGATGCCTGCCTCTTGGGAATTAGGTACATGTACATGCATGCGATAAATAAAGGTATGTGGGAGGGTATGTAGATGGCCTTAGAAACATAGTAAGGGATGTAGACCTATGAGCAAGTGGCCACAGTTTTGTTTTATGGGAGAACACCAGCACAGAATGTAATGACTTTGACAAAATACAAGCATACATACATGTAGTACATATTATTGACCCTTCCCCCACTCATCACACATTATCCTGCACCTAGTGTATATATTGTCACCCCACCCCCATGACATAATCTGTGAATGCTTCCCCTTCAGCACCATCACCACCTTCTGGTACCCTTCATATACATGTATGCAGTATTTCCATGTAAATGTACACCGGGAGAGGTGTTTGCCATTCCCATAGAATGTGACCCATATATGAATTAAAATATGAATGAGAGTACTGATGGTAGGATCATCATTTAGCTTGTTTCGTTATCAAATAAGCATGTTTTTTTTTTTTTTATGTTGCAAAACCGTGTAGAAGGAAAGGAGTCCTGCCTGACGTCCCCAGTCCCAAATATCTGCACTTCCACAACTTGCAATTGGGATAGGAATATTTTTTAAGAAATAGCTTCAGAATTGGTTGGTATATGGGCTTTTCTGATCATAATACAGTGCATTTGTCGCAAGGCTATATTTAGCAGTATTGTAATTAGATGTGTGTGCAAGCTAGAGTGGTGCATGTATGCATGAGAGTGACCATTATATCCAATAACATTCTCCATGCATGAGAAATTTGGTGCTAATAATAATTTTTAGCACACTACAAAAGTAATGTAGGAATATTTGCTGTATTGCATTTTCACTGTTGTGGTTTTACACCGCTATTGCATTCAAATTCTATATACACCAGTTTGAATGTCTTTTGTTGCCTTTCTCTGTTGACTCAACTATTGTATATACCCACTCCAGGCAGGTAATACTCCATTACACCTTGCTGCAAAAGGAGGTCATACTGCATGTGTGGAATGTCTCCTTTCCGCTCCCGGTATTGATGTGAACATTAAGAATAAGGCGAGTCGAATTTTATAAGGAGTGTTGCTGAGATGCATGTTCTTAGGAACAGATACACGTGCATATATTGGTATTTGGAAGGAAATGCACATGCCATTATGAACAGTGTCTAGACTAGAGAGAATGTACATGTAATAATGCCCTTGCTGAAATACAAGCCCAAATAAAGGAACTAAGTTAGCACATATGCCAAAAACACATATATAAGCAGAGCAGGCCAACCTCCCTACATTATTGCATGCAGAATTTGAAGTGCTGCAAATACAATTGGCAAAATACCGGATCCCATTATTGCAGTATACTTGTATATACCAACATAGATAATGTACGGATTGGCAACAATCACGTGATCCATTAAGACCGCATTGGCCCCTATCTGAGGTAGGGGTATTTGCAACTCAGAAGGTGTTGCAAGGGGTGAGTCGATCACAGAAATATTTCTAAAGCTTTGCGAAGGTAACTGCCTATGTGATGGTGGAACTACCAATCAATTCTCGGATGAAGAGTGTATTCGTTTTTTGACAAATGAATAATGTTTTTTTTTTTGTTAATGGAATTAATGCAAAATTGTGCACGAATTTCTTTGTGGGGTTAATGTTAAAGCTACACAGCCAACAAGACAACTACTGACAACTCTAAGCAATAGCGAAATGAATCAAACAACAACGCAACTACGACGTACAAGTACAATTCCAAAAGGAGCGCAACAAAACCTAATTAACTGACGTCACTTAACACTCCCCTTCGTCAGTTACATAGTTTAGGACATTCCTAGTAATATTGAACGGAACTTTTCCACTTTATCCTTTGCAAGATTCTTTGTGAGGCAGTCTGCTACCATCTCCTGAGTAGATTTATAAAGAACTTGTACTTTTCCGTTGGATATGACTTCACGCACATAGTGTGTTTGGATCGGTTACTTGTGACAGGATTCGATGCTATGTGTATACAGGGCTGATTATCTTCATATATTGTTACAGGTAATGCTTTCAATCCTATTTCTTCCAACAATTGCTGTAAATACACGGCTTCTTTCACTGTTTCACATAAAGCCATGTATTCCGCCTCAGCAGTACTTAGCGCAACAACTGATTGTAGTTTGCTCTTCCATGACACTGCTGCTCCATTAAGTATGAATACATAACCAGTTGTAGATCTTGCTGTTGCAGAATCTCCTCCAAAATTTGCATCACTGAATCCTATCAAGTTTCCACGCTCTTCATCTCTAGCATTTCCATAGGTTAGTGACAGTCCTTTTGTTCCCTTTAAATACCTCAATGCATGTTTTGCCGCACTCCAGTGTAACTTGGACGGTTGAGACATAACTCTAGCTAGTTGACCCACAGCTGCTGCAATATCTGGTCTTGTGCATGTTGAGGCTTCCAATCAATTCTTGAAACTTTGTAACATGCTGATCAAGTGAAATATCCGGTTCTTCCTTGTTAACTGTGCTATTGGGAATTAGTGGAGTTGCTACTGGTTTGCAATTATGCATTGAGAACTTTTCCAAAAGATCTTCAATGTACTTTTCTTGATAATAGAGATTACTTGATTATTCAAGTTGTAGCAAATCCTCATTCCTAGACAATGTTGTATGCTACCCAAATCAGTCATCTTGAACTTCCTTGCAATGGACTTCTTGAAGTCGTGTAGCTTTTCTTGGTTCTTACAAGCAATGATCAGATCATCTACCCACACTGCAACATAAATGGATTCTTCTTGACCTTTTCTTCCTTTCAAAATGTAAAGACAGGGATCAGAATAACATCGATTGAACCCGAAATCTACCATCCACTGATGTAACAGATCATTCCAACACTTTGAAGCTTGCTTTAGACCATAGAGAGATTTGTTCAACTTACAGACAAGCAATTCACCATTTTCACCTTTGTTATTCATTCCCTCTGGTACTGCCATATATATTTCTTCTTTCAGTATGGGATTCAGGAATGCTGTTTTCACATCCATTTGATGTATAAACCATTTCCTTGCTGCACTTACAGCCAATAGTGTACGAATTGTTTCGTGATGGGCAACAGGTGCAAAAACCTCATCATAATCAATTCCTTTCTTTTGAGAATAGCCTTTGACAACAAGCCTTGCTTTTTGCTTGGCAATGGTTCCATCAGCATTGTACTTTGTCTTGAATACGACTTTGTTAGTGAGTGGCTTTCTATCTTTGGGAACAGAAGAAGCAGGTACCAAGGTCCACGTGTTATTCTCCACAAGGGATTGATACTCTTCATTTATAGCCTTCTTCCATTCTTCAGATTGCGGTGATTCTAAGGCATCACTCAAAGAAGTTGGATCACTTGGTAAATTAGCAGTGTAACATGCATCAAGGAAATAGGAGCGTGAAGGTGATGATATGTCATCCCCATCATCATCAGTTGATTGATGATCTTCTCCTGAGTTCACAACCTTTACATTCCCCCCAGGAAGGTCCACTAGCTTCAAACCACGTTTTAAAGCTCGCGATCTGGTCAGGATCAGTTCCCGTTTACCAACTGTATCATCTTGCTGATGCTCCACTTCTTGATTCTCTTCATTGTCAACTCTCTCTTCCTCTTGATTCTGCTCAACTCTCTCTTCCTCTTGATTCTGCTCAACTCTCTCTTCCTCTTGAGGCTGTTCAACTATCTCTTCCTCTTGATTTTGCTGATCACCTTTCTCCCCTTCAAAATCATTACCATCTATGCTACACGAAGAGTGTTGAACTTTGTCCTTATGATGCTGTTTATCATAAAACTCGTCAAATTTCACATGCATGGATTCAATAATGCTGTTGGTACTCTGCATGTATATGAGATGTGTCTTACTTTGCTCATGTTCACCTACATAAATGCCAACACAAGCTTTGTTGTCCCACTTCTTACGTTGATCTTTAGGTGTGTTCACATATGCACGACTGCCAAATTTTCTCAATGTAGCCAAATTAGGCTTAAAGCCATAAACACATTCGAATGGTGTCATGCCTGAAAGTGCTGAACTGGGACTAACATTTCTTAGCATTGTTGCATGCTTCACAGCTAAACCCCAGTACGATTTGGGAAGCTTTGCTGAGTGCAGCATTGTACGAGCTGCATCAACTATGGTGTTCCAAAAACGTTCAGCTACACCATTCTGAGCTTGTGTGTGAGGTGCTGAGAAACGCTAAAGAGCCACAGAAATTGCTGAAGTGCTTGTCACAATAGACTGTATCATTGTCACTTTGAAGTGTTGAACCCGTGCCAACCGTGACTTGCCGAACCCGCATATAATCAATGTATTGCTTGAAACAGTCTAAAACTTCAGATTTGGCTTTCATGAGGTATATCACACTGTACCTTGTTGCATCATCAATAAAGCACACAATGTAACGCATTCCTTTCAGTGAGGCAACTTGCATAGGGCCATTGATGTCCGTGTGTATCAACTGCCCAGGCCATGTCAAGAAATTGTGGACATCAATGCATAACTCGGCTTACAATTGTGATTTTGAAAATCTGATTGCACCATTAAACTCACTAGGTACTTTAGAGATTTATCACGTTATTAAAACAGCTAATTAATTTATTAAAATATATTATTATTATTGTCTTGTAATACGTTAATTGTATGTCTGCATGGCAGGAAAGTTAGGAATAGCAATCGCTGTTAAATAAAATCCTTCTTAACTAATGCTATCGTTGATTTTAGTGATCTAAGCATACGCATGCCCAACTTAGTTTTACTCGTGCCCCTGCCTCTGGATACATTCTGGAGGTCACGTGATATGTTATTTAACCATTTTGACATTTGTGCATAGCTTAGTCTCTTCCCAGACCATATTTATTGAGAATCACTGTCAATAAATAGGGTCTGGGAACGAGACTTAGGCATGGCTAGCCTTTTGGCGGAGGATTGGGTATCAAGCCTATATTTGTTAGTATTGTGGATATAATAGCACTACACTCGATCGCTATCAATAATTCTTGGTATACGCTAACATCGAACTTCAATTGGACTGTGAACGAGGGACGCATGCTGGAAGTAAGACTTAGTATTACTATATATACATGACCCCCAAAACGCGAAGGTCGAGCTGATAGAACGGCTGATGTGGAGTAGCTACCACATAATAGGTGTCACTACGAGAGTCGAGAGTACCCCGCTCGTTTAGCGGTTAAGATGCACGGGCGATTCCGTCCCACGTGGAGGTGTATTAATTTAGGACATTGCCTTCCACTAGAATTCACATATGCATGGGCGGTGGATATTCCCAGCTGGACTTTCCACTGTGTCCTGTTATGTATATGTATATCGTCGATCAATGGCTAGCCAAGGTTGCTCGCGCTCACTTCCATAGCAGTCTCGTTTCCAGACCCAATATACGCAGCTGCTCTGCTGAGGTGAAGTCTGTCCTGTAGTATTTCTTTCCAACTCCGCCGGAATGTCGGCCAAGGTATACGACAAGGATGAACAGCCGTAAACGTGCTCGGAGAGTGGTTATAACTTATAAGTAGATCACATACATGCACCTGTCTGTGTAATTTGCCCCTACAAATACTAAGAAAAGGATGCCATGATGATGCTCTGATATGTCATCAATGAACAGATCGATGGCATGAAGGCACAGCTAGGTAGAACTACATGTATACTACCATGCATGTGAAACGTTTACACAAATCACCACATGCCACCACCCTAATTAAATAGGTGACCACAATGATGTTGCATCAGCTACAATGTACATTCTGTTAATACCAGCCCTTCTTGAACCTTCCACAATTATCACACGCAAACACAACCAATAGATAACCAAAAAAATACACCATAACTGTTACATCAATCACCTACACGTATTACATACATCTGCAGAGCCATGTACATATAGCTAGACCACACAAAGCCTTCCATTTGAGTTGGGTGCTGAAGTGCTTTCACCAGGTGCATGTTGGAAGGGTGGCTGGCACAGTCCATGAGATGCAAAACTTTGAGTCCAGTCCTCCCAGGTCCATACCAGGTGGTCATGTAGGTAAGCCTGGCAGACAACTGGTGACTGTCCTATGTGTACAACCAAACCCTCAGCCTCAGTTCTAAGGTAAAGGTGGACAATTGTAGCCACTTTAAATTGGTCCTACATGTACATCTACATGCATGTAACACGTATTTCTTTCTCAGTTTTATAGACATCTTCACTTAATTTGATTCATATATCCCAGTGGCTGCATCTGGGATGCGCTATCAAATTCCTTATCTCTAGGGAGAAGGGCTTGTATTATCTTTCCCTTAAAACTGTCCCAACCAAAGCTTACTCTTGTTCCACAAGGATATCTCCCATCCATGCATGCACCTTCACAAGGCTCTCTCCTACCTCCACAAGGCTATCTCACAAGCTGGCTACCTCCCTCCACCCACGCAGGCTGTACTGCAATGATTAACAGAGAGATCACATGCTCAGTGTGTGTGTGTGTGTGTGTGTGTGTGTGTGTGTGTGTGTGTGTGTGTGTGTGTGTGTGTGTGTGTGTGTGTGTTTGTGTGTGTGTGTGCGTGTGTGTGTGTGTGTGTTTATATATGTATCACATGATACCTATATGGAATCACATGTTCATGTGCTTTATGAGGTACTATAGGGAAATCCACACACCTGGGATATGAAGGCAGTTACAGCAGTTAGTGGTGCATGGACCACGGAAAATGAGGAGGTGTTGCCATAGAGAGGTTCCATCTGGAGGGTCGTTGTCAGCTCATACAGGAAACCACTCAGCGCGAGAAGATCGCGCGCTGACTTTGCCATAGAGAGGTTCCATCTGGAGGGTCGTTGTCAGCTCATACAGGAAACCACTCAGCGCGAGAAGATCGCGCGCTGACTACATCCGCCACTGGGCGAGGGACCGGAGCTAAAAAGAATAGTTACGTAGTAAAATCATTGCCTCGCACATGATAATATTATTGGGCACATAACCTTATATGGCTCGTCTTTGTCCCATATCAGTGTTTCGCTTGTCCGCTTCAAATTCTATATAGAACGATAGCATTTACAAATGTGGATATGCACGCACCCTTTTGAAAAAGTAGCAACAGAAAACGCACGTTTCCCAGCTGTCATACTCATAGAGCCATATCACGTGGTCGAATATAGAAAGTTATAGGGCCTTACTTCGCCATAAGTGTCTGTGATGCCTTGGTTTTCCTGAAATAGACACGTACGGTAGTAACGTTTAATGTCCATCGGATAGACATAGACCACTCTGCGTTTGACAGACCATAATCTTGAAACCAGGCTTGAAACGGCCTAGCTAGGACTTTAGAAGCTCTATATTAGTATCCCGAGCCAACAAAAACCCAAACAAAGAACATACCAAATTTGCGCGCAGTGGAGTTTGTTACTTCCATCTGGGCCAGAACTGAACGCCATAGTTTTATTGTCATCCGCGGGCGGGTTTTAATTATTTTACAACCAAACATGTACCCTGATGACCAAAAGTGCCCCAGGAACCCAGGGAAAGAAGCCTATGGGCATATTAACTTGCTAGAATGTTGCCTGGATCATTTTAGTATCTTCTGAAATCTGTATAACTAACCTTCCTATCTTCAGTTCAGAGCAAAATGAAGAATAGTGATGAAAAATCATTATCAAAATAGCCATTTTCCATACATCTCTATGGGAATGTACTAATTCTTCTGAGGAACCAAGCAGAAGGGGCTTAAAATTACACCAACCCAGTAGAGTGAAAGGTTTTTATGCTATCCATCATTTGAGTCCTGTAAACCTTTACTACCGGCTTTCTCTGTTATATGGCATTCAAAAAATAACTTTATCCCATACATTCCTATGGACGCGTGCGCAGGAAATGTGACGGACGTTTGCAAAATTGGCCAGGAATTGCTAATGAGCGTCCGAAATTTCTCGCAATGCCTTAGTGTGACGCTCTCTTGCTTTCCAATTTACTGGTTGCCTCTTGCTCTTAGAAACTGCACAGGAATCACAAAATGACAATTTACTATCAGTCATTTTAATTCCAAGTGTACAGTTTGGCAGTTTCAGTAGATCCTGTCTGTTCAGATGGCCTAATCTCTCATGTAGCAGCTGCATGTCAACTGAGACTGTTTTATCTGTACTCATTGCGTTGAATGAGTGAAATATTTCAGGTACAAGCCACAACAACCCAGATTGACGCTTCAGGGGAATGACAGCAACAGTATGCGCATGCTTTAATTTAATTGACGAGTATGCACCATGAATAAAGACGTTTCCAGTTGGCTTTCCACTTACATCCCTTGTTAGCTTCTCTGTGGACAGCAAATTGACTGAAGCATTCGGAATAAACAAAACTTCCTTGAGAGTTATGTCATGCAGCTTTCCACAATGATTGCGAACTGAAATTTGTACTTCACCTATTCCTGCAGCTGATACAAGCTCCTTGTTTGCAACTTTCACCACTGGTTTCTTCTCTTTCTCTGTAAACATCTTCAATATGGAAAACAGTTCTTTGGTTGCACAGATATGCCTCGTACACCCACTGTCTACACAAAAGTGATGCTTTTCAATATCAAATTTGATGTCTGAATCATTAAATGCCACTGCTGGTGATTGTTGCCAACCATTGAACATAATGAATGCATTATTCCCAACATCTTGTTGTGCATTTCCTTTAGAAGCATTCTTTGGACAGTTACGACTCATATGCCCCTTTTGACCGCAAGAATAGCAATTTCCTCTGAAGACACGTTGAGATGGATTTGACCCATAACTACCATAACGTTGACCGTTGTGATTACCTTTGCCTTTCACAACATAAGAAACCTCAGAACCACCTTTTTCTTCAGATTTCGTGCTCGTTTCAAATAGACGCAAATGCTCAAAGAACTCATGGATGGTGTTAGCTTTGGTGTCTGAAAATTGCTTCACAATGATTGGTCCATACTTGGCTGGCAATTGTTTGCAAATGTGTGCAATCACCAATGACTCAGAAGGAATACAATTACTACCGGTAGCAACCAATTTATCATACCTCCCAGAAATAGCTTCGTAAAAACTATCTAAATTCCCGTACGCCTCCCACTGCAGAGACAAAACTTCCACACTAAGTGCAACCACTCGTTCGTCTCTCTTACTTGCAAAATGATTCTTGAGGGCAAGCCAAGCCGCTCTGCCATCTCCTCTTGGAACACGACGCACTTCTCGAAGCGCTTTTCCAGTACAAGAAACGGCTAATTTAGCAAACACTTTTGCTGAATTTTCTACACTAGGCTGACTCGCTCCTTCACTTAGGTCCAGAACGCTTTCCAGTCCATCCAAGCCAAAAAGGTTCTCCATTTGAAAACTCCACTGCTCATATTTGTCACCCGTTTCATCTTCTCCGTCAAACTCAAAAGTTACTATCTTCTTTAGTTGATCCATGATAACAAAGCTCTGGGCCCATAACCTGTTAAAGCTACACAGCCAACAAGACAACTACTGACAACTCTAAGCAACAGCGAAATGAATCAAACAACAACGCAACTACGACGTACAAGTACAATTCCAAAAGGAGTGCAACAAAACCTAATTAACTGACGTCACTTAACAGTTAAAGCTGGGTAGCTATTGATTATTTGGCCAAGTTCGCATTGTGAAAAATAGTTTTAGGGTGTGACGCGTGCACTGTGCCAATTATTCGGGTTTCATTATACAAGCATTTTGTAGTTTCATGAATTATGATGCCATGCTTTTGTGGAGGAGTTTCATTGTTGTACTCTTACCGTAGGCTTTATTATTTTTATTAGGTGTCACTATGTGGTTTTTTCTTTCTTCAACTTGTACGTTTAGGCTGAATTATGAATTTTTGCAGATATTGGTGGAAGGTAGTTTAAACCTGGACGTGCAATGAAGAATGCTGAAAGAATTGACAGTAAATGTACCAACCTACACGTACATGGTTTATTTGGTTTTACTCAGTCGGGTTGCCCGTGATGCTAGGTGCTACTGAATTATTGGAGTTGCCAATCCCTATTCTTTGACTTTGGCGAGCACATTCGAATAGATACCCAAAATGTAGTGAAACATACATGTAACAGATTCAACGCTCATTTAGCATATTAAATAAAAGTCAATGGTACTTATATTATTAAATAGTAAGCGGATGCGGAGATATAAGCACTTGTTTACAAAGATATGCGGGCGGAGTTTTTAAGCGATTATTTGTCGAAGTGGGAATCTAGTGGGGCAGTCAAGTTCTGAAACCTGCATCATGGGAGGACGAGAGGCGGGCCCAAACCCTTATTTTGCCAAACTCCTCGGGTGAAATATCACCATCTTTGCTGGGATCGAACTCAGGACCTCATGATTCTGAATAGCGTTGAGCCAAATGACTCGTTATGAATATATTGTGCTAAAACAGATTATAGAGTAAATCTACAAATTAATCTATATTTTAATCAGCTATTAAATTAATGTAGAAAAAAAAGCTCGTACAGTGCTCCACACAATAAGACCAAATTGTAAGTTTTTTGGTTATTTGTTTCTACATAAGAATGACGCTTTTGATGTAAGTAAACAATGTATGTAATCAGGTAAACAACTTTGGTTTGTGAAACATTTTCTCATCACTGTGCCCTGGAAGAATGTAGATATGAGCCCAATTTTTTTATGGATACTACTATACAGCCCTATGTACATTCAATTGCAAGTAACCAGCCCCTAACTATTACTGGTTATTAAGATTGGTCCTGTTGTATGCGTTTCTGAGGTTACTTCACGCTTTGCAATAAATTAAACGATTTAATTTGACTTTAATGCTGATACCAAGGCACCAGTAACCCCAGGGACTTTTCCATTATATTCCAGAAGATCTCATCTTAAGTCAAATTAAATTATTCAATTCAACCAATAGCTAATGGCTGATTACTTGCATATACTTAGGGACTGTATAGTAGTATCCACAAAATTGTTTACTGCATTCCTTCAGGGCACAGTGATGAAAAAATGTTTCACAAACCAAATTTGTTTACCGGATTACCATACATTGTTTACACTTAATAAAATATCAAAAGTATAATCCTAATGAAGAAATGATTGGGGATCCTAAAAATAAACTTAGCATCTATTATTACTGTATGGTTCAAAAGTTACAAACAAATAATCACAAAACTGTACCAATAAAAATTTGGCAAACAAGGTACAATTTTTTAATATTAAAACTGGTAAAGTTTGTGGTGTAGATTAAGTAAAAGGGAGATTACAGGCAATTATGAAATTACAGGCCTACACTAGTAATTATCTGATAACTGTAGGTCTGTAATATCATAATTGAATAATATCCATAATCCCTTGTTTCCTCAGTTACTCAATTGGTTCCTTAAAAATCCCACATCGAGTCGCAAATTTATATTTTGTACACACACAATAGGCATTCGGTTTGTGGGACCTGTTAAAACCAAAAAACTTACAAATTTGGTCTTATTGTGTGGAGCACTGTACGAGCTTTTTTTTTTCTACAATAATTTAATAGCTGATTAAAATATAGATTTATTTGTAGATTTACTCTATAATCTGTTTTAGCAAAACATATTCATAACGAGTCATTTGGCTCAACGCTATTCAGAATCATGAGGTCCTGAGTTCGATCCCAGCAAAGATGGTGATATTTCACCCGAGGAGTTTGGCAAATTAAGGGTTTGGGCCCGCCTCTCGTCCCCCCATGATGCAGGTTTCAGAACTTGACTGCCCCACTAGATTCCCACTTCGACAAATAATCGCTTAAAAACCCCCACAAATAAAAAAAAAACACACACACACACACACAAGCTGACCCCATGGTGATGACCATCCATACATTGTTGCATGATAGAGAGGGTCTTGTGCGGAGCTCCAATTTGATGATTCTGAATTCTTTATTTCAATCAAAGTGTTGGATTTGACGTATATAGTGGTATAGTATGGAGTGCTATAGAGAGGGAGGATCACCAACTTAATATATATCGGAGAATGCTACTGCATTGTTATACATATAAAAGGCATTTACTAGTCCATATAGCTCCTGAACAGCAACTATTGAAGGTGATGTGATATAGAACATTGCAGGTCTGCGCATGCAGGGGCACCTTCAACTGCATCAACTGTTGGCCCGTGCAGTCACTGTATACATGCAGCTAGCTATAGACATGTACGCACACATAAACACAGGCACAATCTAGCGCTCTGATCATGAGTAGGTAGTTGACAAAATTGCGTACGCGGGTCCGTAAAGAGTTGATCTAAAAGTATGTCAAAAATTGGACTGGAATTGTGAAAGTTTGAGAAGTATGCAAAGAAGTGTATAAACTTTGTCTGTTACGTTAGCGGTTTATGAGAGATAATAGCACCACCAGGATGGTTCAAAAGGAACATAAAATCAAATCATTGACACAAATGCACTTCGAGATCGAAGGGAAACTAATCGATCTCCTCAAATAGCACACTCGCTGGACACACCCATGGTAATGTCACCATAATCTAATCAGAAACAGTACAACCTTAGCATTCTTTTCAAAAGCTATAAATAAGTGGAGGTGAGGGGAATAGAGAAATTAGTCTCCTTAGAACAATTCAAGCCACGCCTAACATTTGATCTTAATCTCGCAATTAATCAAGTCAAATCATAACTTTCCCACTGGATGTCAATGAACTTTAAAAGTTCCAAACCCTGTTGAGCCTACACCATGAATATATGCACGAAATTTGCACAGCAGCTGTATCTCGGTAATGGATGGAGTAAAAATTAATAAACTGAACAATTCATTAGTGACAGAATCCCTCTACGTACACACAATGGAATTATTCTGGGGGAGGTGGCATCTCACCACACCACCAATCCCTGGGCTATACTAGGTTATAATTAAATAAAGGTGAAACTGGATCTGATCTGATATGCATCTGGTCCATCCATTAATTAACCATGTGACCACATCCCATGTTATGAAACCAAATTATGTTTGGATGTCTAATTCCGAGTACAACTGACAAACTGCAATTGATTCACACAATCACTCCTACTGGAAAGTGCAAAGTCCTGATAGATTGGATGGAGACTCTCAACAACATCATGACAGTGGCTTGCACTGATAATCATTTTTTGAAACTGATTTCATCCTTGCTATATACAATAATAAGACATTTCACACGAACTAAAGTAGATACACATATAGGTTAAATTGCATGAATATATCTTATTGCTAAGTAAGTTATTCAAGCTATTGTGTGCATTGATGTTCCTCATAAAGACCTAAAACACTCAAAATCCAAGGGATTTCCAAATTTCAGCTGGTGTTCTTGCATGTAACTCGTTGTATGCCACCTTTTCAAACTCTTCAAGTAACTTTAGGTTCAACATTGCATTTAAATTTTGGCTGTGTGAAAAGTGAACAACCAAAGCATCTCCAACAATACAATGTGGATTGGTTTTCTGCACATACATCAAAGACCACCAATATTCATCATTGGGCACTATTGGTAATGTTTGATAAAGTGCCTTCATGTTTATAGCTTCTCTATCAATCATAAACAAGTTGATTGTAAAGCGATGCCTATCTGGCATCAAATATGTTCCATTGAAAATAAACCTGTGCAGCTGTTTTCTGTTGTAAAGAGACAAAAAAGCTCTGAGTGTTAATTTGGCCAGACCATCATTCCAATCACCACCATGTACTCCTTTTTAGAGTACCTGTTGGATTAAATTCGCTGTCATTGTAAATTCCCATGGCAGAACACAAGAATAATGAACAAGTATATAACTTTACCCTGTTTTAACTCACATTTCAATGTCTGGATAATAACTGGTGGAGTGTATGGTCCAATGGATCCCTTTTTATTGATGGCTGCAACCATGAATACATAGTCAGTGAAAGGATCTAGTCCTGTTGCATTAAACATCATGACATGGCTCTCCACTTGCTCTGTAGTGACATTTTGAAGAGCTCCATATCGAACTATGTACCCTACTATATCACTGTTCTGGCTGATGCACGGGACAGGTGGCCAGGCCAAAGTGACTTTTGTATCAGACTTGGATATCTCAGTCAGATCACTAGGAGCAGCAGAAGGAACTGAAAGAAAATAATAACACTAAATATATTAAATACGTTTGTTTTTAATACCTGTTGCCATGGTAACTACTGTACAGTTGGCTTGTGTCACATAGCCTTCCCTCATTGCCTTGATGGTCACAGCATATCTACTGTACTCCTCCAGACCTTGGATGGTGTACTGAGTGGCATTAGTGTAGCCCACCCCAGCACTTCTTACACCACTACAAGGTCCCTGGTACATGTAGGATACTGAGTAGCTGGTGAGGCCATCATCATCACTGGGCATCCAGGAGAGAAATATTGATGTTGGGAACAGACTCTGACCTTCTATTACAGTGGGAGGACCTGTATCATATATGTATGGAACGTTTGGACATTGGTGGGAGAGGGGGGCCTATAGAAACATTCAAACATATATATTATTATGTGGAAAGAATACTGGAATTATAACCAACAATATAAAGAGTTGATTCCATTGGTAATGCCCTAAACAACCGATATATGTTGATAGAACTTATGGAATGGATTGGAAACACGTTGCTATCGCGAAGCATGGATTTGCGCAATCCAGGGATTGTCCTGTGCAAACACTGGATCCATTATTGGTTTGTTTGCGCAATCTCAAGATTGCTCTATATTTTAAACCCAATCAACCAACTATAGTTGTATCGTCTACGCCAGAGTCATTGGGCGGACACACAGATAAGTTGAGATAGCCTGTCACTCTGGCCAGTCTGGGTAACCTACTAGTATTTCGGCTTTCAAGACGGTAGGCATTACTAGTATTAATAGCGGATAGACAGATACTCAATTACTAAAAAAGAACACTTCTGGTTCATGGTTAGGTGTATTTGCCAAAAAGGAAATCAGGGAACAAATTTATTGGGCAGTTGCGCTTCTAAATGAGACTTGAACCCGACCGTTTGAAGGGTGAAGTTGCACTTGCGACTGTGTGTTGTGTTCTGTTTGCCATCCAGCAATATAAACATGTGACAAGTATTTTTTACGTATTTTTATCAGTTAAAAAAAAAATCTGTCTATCATTCTAATTTCACCACTGTGCTAGCAATGTTAGGAAAGTGTTGCATCTATATGGAAGATTTTTATGATGGTGTCAACAACGAGGTCCATGAATAACATAGGTTACAAGAAAAAAACTCTTACAGAGGAAATTGTTTCATAGACATACATGTATATGTACGTGTGTATGTTAAAAAAAAAAAAAAATTTCAGTATTCTTTGAATGTCTTCCACGGTCTGTGGTACAGAAATTCAGTTTGTGGGCCTGTTATTCATGGACCTTGTTGTTGCTGACCGATCCTCCCAATCCCCCCTCCCCCCGTTTGATGCCTGAGTTCTGCCCCTCCAGTTCAAGTACTTTAAATTTTTTGCATCAGGCCTGAAGGTGTTTCGTGTAGAGCAGTGGTGGCCCTCTGCACTCTTGTATTCCCCCCCCCCCCCCCCCCCTCCCCGGCCCCCCCTCCCCCCCCTCCGCCAAATTGGGCCTGGGTAGGTATGAACTATTTGAAGTCCAACTTGTGGAGACCAAAGCTATGGAAATTAGTCTTGGGCTGATTGGCTACATACATGAAATTCAATGGAAGTAATTTATACATGCAAGGCCAATTAAATTCTTGATGTAATATATTCATATATTTTATATTTGGCATCATTATTAATTGGAGGCTCGCCAAGCAACAGTCTACAAAGGGAGACATGAAGGCCAGGACTGCTTATCAAGATGTAATGAGCCTGACCACATTTTCAAGAGTTCTGAACCCATGGCACAGTCCACTGTGCTCAGTGTCTCATCAGTAGAGAACAATTGTATTTGTGCACCACAGGCCTTTTATTTGTACTGCAAATGCATGTTATTTGATATCGAGTAATGTGTATTTACTTATATCATTCGTTACTTATCGCTAATATTACATATTACAGATCTATGCTTTGCGCTCGAGTAATCCCAGGATTGCGCAGCCAATGCATGGTTTGTGGTACAAACCATGGATTCAGGGTTTGCACAGGACAATTCCTGGATTGCGCAAATCCATGCTTTGCGTGTAACATATATATGACAAGATATCACTTGTACGATTTAAAAAAAAAAAAAATTACTAAATTTCAAAACATCTTGGGTCAATGCAGGGATCCTTTTCTTTACATTAGATAGTGACCTAAGAGCAGCATTGACTTCATTGTGAGATGATGAAGGTATGGTCCAAAGGAGATTGATGCCCTTCTTACTGAAGGTCGATCTATACAAGACAATGCCAAGATGACATTATTCAATGGCCAAGACACAAATGCTGACACAATGGGCAAAAAGGTTGCTCTTAGGACACTATCTGCAGGGGCTGATCAAGGGGGGGGGGGGGGTGGATATGGTGGCAAGCCACCCCCCCCCCCCCCCCCCCCCAAAAATTAATTACGAATCGTATAGTTGTATCTTACTGCATGAGAAAGTTAAATTACTCAGGTATGACTGCATGATCTCAGTAATGATTAAAACAGGTTCACTGCACATCTTTCTATGATGCTTTTGTGTGAATGATTAATACTCCTAAATATCTCAATTAAAGGAAAACTTCAAAATTAAATATAAAATTCTTTGCACTGCTATCAATACTGTGGCTGTCAATTCTTCCTGTAGGATTTAGGCATGTATGCACAATACATGGCTAAATGAGAATCTTTCTTGGAGTAATTTCTTGGACCTATTATGGTTTGTAAATGGTGAGCACATAAAAGCACCTACATGTAAACTACTCTTTTCACTTTTAAAATAGAAACAAAATGCATGGCAGGCACCAACCTCCTAGAGACATCCTTCATAATAGAGCCATTTATAATCTTGAAGCCGACGTCTCTGACATTTAGCCTGTTTCCTTTTCCTTACTCCAGCAACACTAAATCATACAGTATTTAAAAAATAAAACAGCATCTGCAAGCCTGTGTTGCTCCTTTCATTATCATTTAATGTTCTTGACTGTCATATTGCATCTTGTACAGACATCCTGAGCAGGATCCTATTCCTCCTCATGTCTGCATGATCAGTGTTAGGAAGTTCAGAGGAGGTTTTACACCCGACATTTATAGATGCTGATTGAGATCTATGATTCGGACTCGTAGGATACACGAGTAACTGGTAGGCCAGATACTGATGGCTCGCTGTGATCAGACCTTTGAGTATTTCACTTCCGAGTTGAACTTGAAAAAGTCCAATAAGGACTTGCACTTCGACATCTTTGACGGAAAGCAGGCAAAATGAACTCAGCGAACAAAGATCACAATTAAATCTGATACGATGAGGGCGTGGATTATTGAGCATATTTATATCCATGCGCCACCTGTCCGAAAGAAAACACTTTTTATCCATAAGATATCTACCGCCAGTAAAAAACTTCCGCGCTTTGCGTCGGAGGGGGCACATCCCCCTCCCGCACCCACCCCCTTTTACCACCCCGAGTCTAGCCACCCCCCCTCCTAAATACCTGGATCAGCACCTGATCCGATGTAAATGAAAACAAAAGGTAAAGGCACCTTTAAACTGATATACTCTCAGAAACAACCTGTTAATGATTCTGGTCTCACATGCATTGATGACTGTGCAGAAGAAGGCACTACACAAGTTGATGCCAATGTATGCTAACCACTCATATACTGCCTGTCGCATCCTTCCATTCAGTAGGCAGATAATGCAGTACGTTTGACTTTATCAGGTTGTGGTGGTTGTGTCACTTGGCCCTATTTATCCAACCCATCTAAAATCTATGTGCTTGTGGAAAATGGTACATGTATAGTTTGATTTAGAGTCTGGATTCAAACTATATCCACATGCACAGGAAAAGTTTTAAATATCCAGCCTGGATTTTTTAGGCTGGTTTTTCCCATCTTGGGATGGAGCATCTAGCATGGAAATAGCGTAAAAGCCATCCTGTGATTGAGCGTCCAGTGCGGGAATAGTGTAAAAACCATGTGGAACTTCTATCCTGGATCTGTTAAACAAAAACCATGTTGATGCAATGGATTATATATTTAAATTTATTGCTTCAACATGTGTTTTGTTCGACAAAGCCAGGATAGAACCATATGGTTTTACACTATTCCCACCCTGGATGCCCAATCCCAGGATGGTTTTTATGCTATTAGGATGTTTTTAAAATAAAAAAACTCCAGGCTGGACGTTTATAATTTTTTTCTGTGATGCTGGACATGCTTCTTTTACATAGTGCTTCTTTGCTCAGCCTTTGGAGGAAGCCATTGTTGATTTGTTTTTACCCTCTCTCACTGGCCAGAGCGCCTCCAATGACACTAAATGAGGTCTCTTTCAGTACACTTGGGTGGTCTAGGCATCATAAATCCTACATCTGCCTTCCCAGGGGATGCAGCAAATGGTTTGAAGATGCGGATATCAACGAAAGATTTTTTGCCCCACAAATTGTCAGCCACTATGTCAAGATGTGCGTGTTAGATGCCTATTGGGGTGGGGGGTAGGGTGGGGGTGGGGGGGGGGGGGGGGTTGAAGTCCAACTTGTGGAGACCAAAGTCATGAGCTGATAAAGGCAATGCAAACAGCCAGATGAAAAATAATGCCCCCCTTTTCACAAGTTGTTTGTAATACCCACTGGTGAGCTGATTGTATAAGTTGTCCTAGACAGTTTTTAGGGCACCCCAATAGACTGAGTGGTAGAAGATGGAAATGCAGGATTTTGTTGTATGATAAAGGGCTTTGCAATACAGGAAGAGTTGGACAAGTGAAACTCAGCTTCATTGCTGCAGACAAGATGATCAAGAGAAGAGCTGAGAGAAAGAGTAAGAGAAGTTGAGCATGGCTGCTTCACCCCACGTGTTCTCAACTGCTGGCAGTTTGGAGTCTGATCATCATATCACCATGCACAGCCCAAGTCATAAATAGACCTTGCTTGAAAAGGTTACATGAATGTATGCAAGATAAACATCCATACAAATTTTTAATTATCGGTAAACTAATTTCCTGAAATGAAATCATAATTACCACGGCTGTTTCATTGCATTGAAACCTTGGACAAAAAGGCTACGCCTGTCACGATTATTTCGGTCCGCGTCTAATTTTGGTCCGGACCAAAATGAGCAACCGGAAGTGCCGAAATATAGCGCGTAATTTGGTCCCACATGACCTTTTTTGGTCCTATCCAAGTGTGAAGATTAACAAGTGTTAACTTTATCCTGAATAGAGAGAGCCCTGAGAACAGCCTGCATGCGGACCTTATTGTTAGTGTATGCAATATTTAAGCAGTTGTGTTGTAGCAGTACTGAGCTAGGGTGTACATGTTCTTTTGCTACTCTGGTATAGCATCGTGGTACATAAAGTCTAGCAAATCGGAGTCATGCAGAAGATGATCTAATCAGTCGAGCAAGCGTATACAACTACAAAGTTCATAATGGAAAAGGTACCCCGAAGGATATCAAAGTACGTTGAACAACAAGAGGTCCATAAGAAGGAAAACGGATAAGATTGTGGCAAAGTGTGCGGCATTAAAAAGAAGACGAAAGGGATGAACGAGGTACATGAAGATAAAAACTAAATTCGTTTATTTTGTGCCTAGTGTGAGCCGGAATGATCGGCGCAGGTGCATAATATAGATCTCTCGGAATATAGCGATCGATATCCACGCATTGTTTTAACTGGTCTTTTATGCATGTGTATTGAGCAGTGTAATTTGCAAAGCCACTTTGCCGAACACTTAATAAAAAGTGAAAATGGCTACATGCAACAGAGACAACTGACATATTGTGATAAAATGCTGCATAGAAGTTTTTGTAGGCCAGAAATAGCACCATTGGTGGACTTCAGAACATTTTATTAGCACCAAACATGCAATTTGAGGAAGGTTTGTACAAATTTGAATGTATCCGGGAACCACTGCATGCATGAATCAGTAACGATATAGCCAATGTTGTGTTAAAGTCTGGGGACCAACCGATCAGTGCTAGGAGAGGTACATGTACATGTAGCTGTGTATGGTATATTACTGATCAAAGCCAAGAGGTCAAGCAGCAAATAGCTGCTTTGATTTTAATTCCAAACAACAAAATCACACTCGTCTTTCAGTCAATCGGTTCAAAGACAACGGGATTCGATAACACTGCATGATTTATACCATTGCATTTGCAGCATCTATTTCTTTTCAGCAAGTCCAACTGAGCAGGTTATTATATGATCAGGCTTGTTCGAGCTATCTCATTAAATGTTTCATTTCTGGAGCCATGCATGGAGCCTAAAGAAAAGAAGGCTCATGCATGCAATGAATGACCTTATATGTACTCAGTGGCGTAGCGAGGATGAAGCAATTCCAGCGTCTGCTGCATGTGTTCTCGAAGACAGGGAAATGGCCATGGTTTTGTCGTGTATATGCTATGCTTTGTAATGTTTGTAAGAACATGAATTTGCGTGTGTTTATTTATGTATCCGCATTAATTTGTTCATCGTCAATTGTGCTTTTAAACTCCTATGGCAGTATAGAATTTATTTGTCAGTATAACGATATCGACGTATAGGACCTAAATGAGCAGCGTAGGACCTAATCAGGCGGCCTGAAATGGTCCTAGGACCGTTTCAGGCAGAGCCTGTTTTAGTCCGTGGGACCAAAACGAGCTGCCTGAAATGGTCCTAGGACCATTTCAGGATAGGACCAAATCAGCCATGACACGACGAAATTTTTCATAGCAACGGACCTAATTACGACCCTAGCAACACATCTGTTCTTGTGGATGAACCTTTTTGTACAGACCGTTTCGATACAGTGCCGGCGTTGTCTATATACTGTTTCTACAATGTCTACCGGTATTAATGATGTGCATCTCTGGCGCTATCTTTCAATCCTGGATGTGGCATTAGCTTGCAAATCCACGGGGTGATTCTCGACCTAGGAGGATAAACGTTGCCCTGGTAAAGTTTCCGCCCTTATAAAGTACCTTGAAATTTTAGCAGTGTAAAGCCGGTAGGTTGTTTCTATATTTTCCAATGTCATCTCGTGGTGCCGCGTATTCTACTAGAAGTTGTGAGCCTTCAGAATATTGTTATTTTTTGCGCTATCACCCGCGACACCATATTCTGTATAGTGTATTGGTTATTTGTCCATGCATTGGACTGGTAAAGATGGAACTTAGCCAGATTGCACTCTGGATGCATACTAGGTGAAACCCTCCTGCAACGGGGCCAGGGATGAACCCAACCAAGGCTGTTATGAAAAGACACAGCCCGGGCCGTTCTACAGCATCCTGCATAAGTGCATGCATATGGCCTATCCATTCCTGCATATGGTATTCAAGCAATGTGGTCTGAGTGGAGCCAAGGCTTGTGGTATTGGAAACAAGGCCTGCTAGGGTTTTACTGGAACCATGGTCCATAAAGTTGGCCACATGTACACCCATGACCCATCCAATGCTCTATGTACACTCATCCAATGCCCCCCATGCACACCCATCCAATGTCCCCCATCACACACACCCATCGAATGCCCCACATGGGTCATGCAGACACATCCAATGCACGCCCATCCAATGCCCCCCATGTACACCCATCCAATGACCCCCATGTACACCCTTCCAATGCCCCCATGTACACCCATCCAATGCCCTCCATGCATGTACACCCTTCCAATGCCCCCTATGTACACCTATCCAATGCCCCCATGTACACAATCCTGACAAGCCCGTAACCAGGTCTGAAAATGGGGGGGGGGGGGGGGGGGGGGGGGGGGGGTTCGGAAAACAATAATTGTGGACCTAACTAGTGGGCGGCGGCCGAGGTGGGTTGCCCGATACGAAAAGTGGATGGCATTGGGGGGTGGTTGCTGTGAGTGTCCGCTTGAAACCATACTACCAAACTTCGGCCTGGGACGGAGCCCCAACAGTTTTGCATTGTTTAAGTCTCTGTCTCACAGTATTGCGTTGTAACATGCAGGCCAGTAGAATCAAGGCCGTACTAGACAACGGCGCCGGCGCAGCGCCGGCGCGGTGCCGCTGAAGCACCCCCAAATTTTTCGGAGACCTCTTTTTTTTTAAACAATGTTCATTGTAATTTGTAACTGATACACAATTTGCACAGCAGCTGTATGTCCGTAGTGGATGGAGTAAACTTTAACAAACTGAACAATTCAATAGCGACAGAACCCCTCTATGTACACTCCATGGAATTATTCTGGGGAAGGTGGCATCGCACCACACCACCAATCCCTGGGCTATACTGTTCCTCCAGGTTAAATAAAGGTGAAACTGGATCTGATATGCATCCGGTCCATCCATTAACCATGTGACCACATCTCATTTTATGAAACCAAATTATGTTACTTTGGATGTCTAATTCCAGAGTACAACTGACAAACTGCAATTGATTCACACAATCACTCCTACTGGAAAGTGCAGAGTCCTGATAGATTGGACGGAGACTCTCAACAACATCATGACAGTGGCTTGCACTGATAATTATGCAAACAATTTTTGAATCTGATTTCATCCTTGCTATATACAATAATAAGACATTTCACATGAACTACAGTAGATACACATGTAGGTTAAATTGCATGAATATATCTTATTGCTAAGTAAGTTATTCAAGCTATTGTGTGCATTGATGTTCCTCATAAAGACCTAAAACACTCAAAATCCAAGGGATTTCCAAATTTCAGCTGGCGTTCTTGCATGTAACTCGTTGTATGCCACCTTTTCAAACTCTTCAAGTAACTTTAGGTTCAACATTGCATTTAAATTTTGGCTGTGTGAAAAGTGAACAACCAAAGCATCTCCAACAATGCAATGTGGATTGGTTTTCTGTACATACATCAAAGACCACCAATATTCATCATTGGGTACTATTGGTAATGTTTGATAAAGTGCCTTCATGTTGATAGCTTCTCTATCAATCATAAACAAGTTGATTGTAAAGCGATGCCTATCTGGCATCAAATATGTTCCATTGAAAATAAACCTGTGCAACTGTTTTCTGTTGTAAAGAGACAAAAAAGCTCTCAGTGTTAATTTGGCCAGACCATCATTCCAATCACCACCATGCACTCCTTTTGGATCATATGGAAATAGAGTACCTGTTGGATTAAATTCGCTGTCATTGTAAATTCCCATGGTCTGATGGATATAACTTGATCTCCAGTTTGCCCCGGCAATATTGGCAAAGCGGATTGTACATGCATCATCTTTTCTATTAATCAAGCTTTCAAATGTTCCAGGATGTATATACACTACATCATCATCCAATTTGAAGTGCTTGTTGCAAGGATTTTCAACAACATCAAACATGTATTTGATATAAGACGCTGAAAATGCACCGTCAAATGGGTCCTTAGGATGGGCACCCACGTAAGAAGCTCCATAAACAAGAACCACAATGTCCTGACCTGTTACTGTTTTGACAACACGTGCTAAATTTGACAGCTTCTCCTCAGTATCACGATCATAAGTAAACATGAGATAATGAACTTCATCAATCACTCCTCCATTCACTCTCAAATTGGCAAATAGATATGCAAACTGAACTCGAATAAACTTCCACCTTCCTGCAAACACAAAGACGTAGTTTTTTCCTGACTGCTTGTCACATACTGCAGTAGTGTGTGGAGTAGCAGCATGTGGTGCTATAGTGGGGGATGTCGTATTGGAGGTATTATGAGTGTCGGGGGACTTCGTGGTGTGAGATGTAGGGTCTGGTGCTGATTGAGTTACATGTGATGAATTGGCTGTAGAAATGGTTTTACCTACACGATGACAAAGGCATGTTATGCTGATAAAAACACTTCATCGTTTCCAAATACAATTATTATTATTACTATTGTACACAACAATAGCATATTAACAAGATATATGATATAAGCATAGCACAATAAAACACAACTGAATTACACAATGTACACAAAATTTTAACTTGAACCTACATTGATAGATACTACAAGAAAGGATGGCAATGGCATTAGCTCGGTCCAGGTGAAGATTTAGCTGCCCACCCAGTAAGAACCACTGACTTTGGCTTGGAAGAGCAAGTGGCTAATCAGAAAGCTAGACCCCATTGTTTTAAAAGTATGTATAGACAGCCACACACAAATGGTGAGAAAGTGACCACAGACTAAGACCCCCAAAATCTAAGCCAAGCTGGACTTGTCTCCATGCAGTATAAGATGTGAAGCACTTACTAACTTCCAACAAAGTCATCTAGGAGCACAATAGTGACAAAGCCACTTGTGTGTCTATTGCTGCAACATCTACTAAGGAGGCACCCTTCAGCCATGAATGGGACACCAAGACTGTCAAGGTTCAGATTTGCCTGTAGTTTAAAAAAATTGAATTAACATAGTGGCTAAAGAGCTCACATTTTGCGGCCAAGGTGATAGGTACAACTTCACACCAATTCCATAGGTACACATCCCTTCCATAGGTACACACCCATTCTATAGGTACACACATGCATTGGTGTGTTGCATGACGTGTACCTATGTGCATTAATCTGAGGACATTTCCAATACCCTCACGATGTTACGACTTCCTAAACCTCATAAACTACCCGTCATATCATGGACCAGGCCCGTAGCCAGGGGGGGTTCGGGGGGTTCGAACGAACCCCCCCCCTCAGAGGATAAAGGTCCTGCACTCCGCTTACGTGGAAGTACTACGGTGCCGCCGTGCAGGCAGCTCTCTAAGGCGGATTTAGGCGATTAGGCTTCCCTGACTAATAACGTACGTATACAACATAACCTGTATTTATTATTATAATTGTCAAATTACGTCTCAATAATTAAAAAGCAATTTGCGCCGGTTTAATAATTAATCCGTACGCCGTCGCATTAATAATCGCCGGGCCGATCGACTATGCCGGGTAGCTCCCAACAAAAGAAAAGAGAGCGTGAACGAGCGGAATGCTAGTGCTCTTCGAAGACTGCACAATTACATGTATATGAGAGCCTCGATGGGAAATAGCCTCGCTCTCCTGCATATACATTATGACATGGACGTGGACTTAGATGAAGTTGTCACACGCCATGCCCATTGCACCCAAGGAAGCCTGAACTTGACTCTATTATCCGCCCTTGAATTCTGTTAAAACACTCTGTCACTGTATACTAATTAATTGTGTTTGTATATAAATGTATAACCTGCCTAAATATGTAGTATTTTTCATGTGCCATTAATTCATATAAACACAAATTTCAATATTTAACTAGTAAACTATGTACCTATGTATGAGTCAACCATCTAAGTAGAGGTCTGAGGCTTCCCCTCTTTTCATATCAGGCAGCTCACCTTAGAAGGTCGCATCAGTGAAATTGAATTGCTCATCTTGTTTATTTTTCGGTTATGAGTGTTTTGGTACACTGATGTACATGTTTCTGCAAGCTATTAATTCTTTTGTGTTGCCAAATCAATGTTTTCAAAAGCTTCCGCGCAAAGCGCGGGAGGGGGCACTTCCCCCTCCCGCACCCTCCCCCTTTTGGTGACCCACGCCCACTTTGGGTCCACTTTTTTTTTTTCAAACCCCCCCTTTTCCTGACCTGGCTACGGGCTTGTGGACTGAAGGGATGTGTACCTATGGAAGGGATACAAGGGGTGTGTACATTTGGAAGGGACATGTACCTAATTATGAAAGGTGTGTGCACCTATGAAAGGGATGTGTACGTATGGAAGGGGTGTGTACCTATGGAAGGGATGTGTACCTATGGAAGGGGTGTGTAACTATGGAAGGGGTGTGTACCTATGGAAGGGGTGTGTACCTATGGAAGGGGTGTGTACCTATGGAAGGGGTGTGTACCTATGGAAGGGGTGTGTACCTATGGAAGGGGTGACGTGTGTACCTATGGAATGGGTGTGTACCTATAAGGAAGGGGTGTGTACCTATGGAAGGGGTGTGTACCTATGGAAGGGGTGTGTACCTATGGAAGGGGTGTGTATACCTATGGAATGGGTGTGTACCTATGGAATGGGTGTGTACCTATGGAATGGGTGTGTACTTATGGAAGGAGTGTGAAGGTGAATGTACCTATGGAACGGGTGGAATGGGTGTGTACCTATGGAAGGGGTGTGTACCTATGGAAGGGGTGTGTACCTATGGAATTAATGTGTATCTATGGAAGGAGTATAACTGTGTCCATTGTAGTAGTACAAAGTTTTTGTTTGATTCACTACCTTCCAAGGGCTAAGAGTGGGGATATCAAGGTTCCAATGTGCTTGTAATATCCCCACGTTTAGCCCTTTGAAACGCCCACAATAAGCATACCATGAATAACAAAAAATTACATTTCTCTGGAGGTTAAGCCGTTAATCTTTAATCTGCGTGAAACGATCCTGAATTCAGGATCGGTAAAATCCTGAATTCAGGATAATGAGTTCTTCCGTTTATAACAACCATTGCAGTGAAAATTAAAATCATAAAAACATAGAAGCTGTTTGTTTCACCAATGGTGCGCACATCATGTAGCATGGAATAATTTTAATCATCTAGAAAGCTGCCCAAACTTCAAGGATGCATAAGCATTTTTCGTTGCTCTCGCTTACATAAATTAAATGATTAGCAATTTATAGTTTGTAATGCTTACAAAGAGCATTGAACATATCAATTTCATTCCTTTTCACTACTCATTGGTGGTAGCACCTCCAGACTCTTGGTAAGACTTAGAAGTTGTATTTTTATCAAACTTGTACATAAAATAATAGAAAAGTGTAATTTATGATCCCTGTCCGAGCATCCCCCCTTTCTTTTTATGTCCCAACAGTATTGGTGACAGCATTTCTACCAATGCCAGGTATTTCTGCATCGCTCTCAACGACAGAAATGCGTTTTTATTTTTATTTTGCAGAGGCTAACCATCGTACCACCCGCTTTGACTCGCTTCGCTTAGCCCACCTTGAGTTAATTCGATGCTCGTACCTCCTGTGTCCCATATTCTTGAATTTGCTTATATGGCTCTCCTTACAGATCTTTGTAACAGTTTCTATCTTTAAAGTAAGCATCCTGCTCTTTCCTCAACTTTATACCTGACTTTGATGGTAACCGCGGCATTATTTGCGAACGAAAAAGGAAACTAAGCCTAAACGTTGTTTTTTCAAAAAGAAATAAAAATTTATGACTAAAATGGATAGCGTTGTATAGATGAAAGCCTACAGAAGCTAAATAGCAAAAAAAAAATTCATCATTACCGTTCGAATTGATGTCGATACGAGCGGCGTAAAGTCATCCTTAATTCAGGATTTCCATCCTGAATTAAGGACGAAAATAAATTAAAGGTTAAGGCAGCCTTAAAAACAAGAAAACATGTTTACGTGATTTTGACAATATGGCATTTATTGCTCGATCCGCGCATTGCTGTATCTCCGCCCCTATCGCTCAATGACTAATACGTACGCATACAAGTAATTAAACCGAACAACACTTTAGGTGGAGATATATATGTTCTTAAGACAAGTTTGGCTGCAAGGCAAAGGCTGTTACATCTTATAAGCATGTATGGTCTGGGTAAGAGACATCAGTGCTGTAATATAAATTCCAACGCTGCTATTTTCAATTGAATAATTCGTGCAATAGGGCCACCGAATTATGATAGATTCCAATCCATATAATAACTAACAATCCTTTTTTTTTTTTTGCACAGTGGGAAACTTACCTATGCATGTTTCGTGTGCTGTTCTGAGAAGCGTCAAGTACACAAAGACCACAGTCGACAGGGCCATAGCCAACTTCATAGTCTTACGTTGCATATTGTAGGCTAGCAACAACAGTGAACCGCGGAATAAATATTTTTTAAAAGTATCACCAGAGTTTAGGTGAGTGCATGGTAGCGCATCACGTGCTCAGAGTAATTAAAAGGCAGCATTCAATTGTTTTAATGAACCGCTTGACTTCTAATACCTACTATTCCTCACATGCAGGTATCT
This sequence comes from Spongilla lacustris, assembly GCA_949361645.1. Classification (NCBI taxonomy): domain Eukaryota; kingdom Metazoa; phylum Porifera; class Demospongiae; order Spongillida; family Spongillidae; genus Spongilla; species Spongilla lacustris. The sequence continues at coordinate 2,182,449 of OX442423.1, forward strand.
GTTTTGACAGCCATCATTTCAAAGACGACAGTGAACTGTTTTATGGTTATTTTCATTGCAGGATGAAGCTGCAATGTGTTCAGAAACACGATAGGATTTATTGGCGTAGTCGGCAGGATTAGCAGATTCAACCTCTCATGGCAGAACTAGGCGAACGTATCAAGCTCTTCCAGCGGCAGATGGACTCACAGTGGGAATAAACAGAAGCGATACACAAGTTGCAGAGGAGGCGTGAGCAATAATTACGCCTCCTCTGCAACTTGTGTATTATTAGCTACGTGTTACAATATTCATTCATCAATATGGTATTCACAAGTTGCAGAGCAATAGTTACGCCTCCTCTGCAACTTGTGTATTAGAATTATGGCTTACGCCTCCTCTGCAACTTGTGTATTAGAATTATGGCTCACGCCTCCTCTGCAACTTGTGCATTAGCTACGTGTTACAATATTCATTCATCAATATGGATTCACAAGTTGCAGAGCAATAATTACAATGTACATGTACGCCTCCTCTGCAACTTGTGTATACCATATCGATGAATGAATATTGTAACACGTAGCTAATACACAAGTTGCAGAGCGTAATTATTGCTCACGCCTTCTCTGCAACTTGTGTATTATATATAATTAGCTACGTGTTACAATATTCATTCATCAATATGGTATTCACAAGTTGCAGAGCAATAATTACGCCTCCTCTGCAACTTGTGTATTAGAATTATTGCTCACGCCTCCTCTGCAACTTGTGCATTAGCTACGTGTACAATATTCATTCATCAATATGGATTCACAAGTTGCAGAGCAATAACTTGTGTATACCATATCGATGAATGAATATTGTAACACGTAGCTAATATACACAAGCTGCAGAGCGTAATTATTGCTCACGCCTCCTCTGCCTGCAACTTGTGTATTAGCTACGTGTTACAATATTCATTCATCAATACGATATATATAACACGTAGCTGTTACACAAGTTGCAGCCCCACCCTCAGGGAATTCGATCTGCACATGAAGCCCAATTGCTATGTGACAGAGCCAAATGATCTTTTGGAAGAAGTTACTGCCACTGGATGTGTCTCTGTTGCAGCATGTACATGTGTGATCACTATCCTGCTGATTCCTAAACTGAACAAGAAAGTATCGTATCGTTTAGTTCTTTACCAGGGACTGAGTTCGCTTGTGTTCGGCGCTTCTGCTTTTGGGGTACTGCCTTTCCCTTTCAGCACCCCCTTCTGTGTGCAAAGCATTTGGCTTTTTTCTCCAAGCAACAGTTCTGATGAAAGTATTTTTTGTTGTGTGCCTCCCTTTCCATCTGTTTTGCTTTTCTGTATTTCATACGAATTTCATGATCACGTGGCTTGAGGTGGTGTACATGCTGTGCTCCGTACTTATCCCGCTTGTAATGAGGAGGTTGGTGTTGGATTCAAAACTGGTACAATAACGTTCCCTCAGAAGTTAACAACATTGGCAAGATCGACCAATTCACACTATTCTATGGAATTGCAGTTTTCATTCTCATGATTGAAGTGATGGCAGTGGTTTCGATATCTGCAGTTCTGACACAGAGGCATCACGACAGCCAACAGCACAGGCAAACTCTGAAGGACCTTCTTCCCCTCATTGTGTATTCTGTTGTCTTCTACGTGCTCTTCATAATTCCTTTTGCTAATCGCCTGCTTATCAGTGTCAAAGGGAGTGTCGATACCTGATCTGCTATGTGCTAGTACATTCTTTGTTCCAGCTTGGACTATGGCAGCTGGCACAGCACTTCTGGTTCACACGATAATAATACTTGTCCTCAATGGAAAGAAGCAGTTCAAATCCTTGTATGGACTGACAAGTGTTTCAAATACCTTTAGTTCTGTAGAAAAGGAAGGTAATGTGGCTAGCAGCGCTACCTAACGTCTTGTGATACTTAATAATTCTACTTCTACTTCTATGGCAACATTTTGCTACATATGTTATTTGTAAAGTGTATCATGGGCTCTGAGAAGCATTGCACTGAATGCACATGCAGATGTGCAGGTGTGATATATGTTGCACTTATTAACTGATTTTTCTCCTACTCTTTTTTTATTTAGAAGTAAATTGAGATATTAATTGCTGGACCATACCCATTGCATGCATGTATGCATAATATACGTCAACCTGCATGAAGTTCCCCTAGCTGTTCCCCATTGCTGAAGGAATTAAGGTGAATGTATCTACAAGTATGAATTCTGCTGCTCTAGAGGGGCCAGGATCTTCTAGCTTGTTGAAGTTACATTTACATTCACCTTCCTTCAGCAGCGGGTTGATAATTGTGAAGGTGTAGCAATGATTCATTAAGTACTCCCCCAAAAAGTCCATCTCCACAGGAGGAATGCCCCCCCCCTCCCCCTCCCATCCCAAAACGGTTGCATTTCTCGCCAGCTGTTTCTCGTCATGCATTTTAGCGGGCTTCAGCAGACGACGCAGCGGATCCAGCCATAACACTCGTGCTTCATTTAAAACGTAACTCTGATATATACGTAGGATTTAGCAGTGATGTGATGATGAAATCCAATGCTGCTGGTTTTTTTTTTTGCCAAACCTTCGATTCAATTCTGGACTAAGATACCCTCACTACACCATAATTCTGAAATGGTGAGTGCGTATTTATAAGCAAAGACGAGGGGGAGCGGAGATGCTTGTCGCATGTGTAACTAGAGCCAGGGGCGTACGCGGGATTTCGAAAAGGGGGGTTACATGTAGGAAGGGATGAACTAGGGGCCAGGGGAGGCCATTTGAAGACATTTCATCATCAGTTGAAAAATCAACAAGACATGTACAGTACTGTAACATTTAGCTGAATAATAAGCTTGCACGTGTCATTCTTCTAGTATTTTTTCCCACAACTTGATGTCTAAATCTTGCTGGAGTCAGAAGGTGATTTGAAGCACGTGGGAGTGAGAGGGGGGGGGGGGGGGGGGGGGGGGGGTAAGAAGACATCCAAACCATGGTGGTATGGGTTGAAGACCTACTGTGTACATGCACATTTAGTTATCTTGGCAGGCTATGTATTATGCATTTGTTTATTTCAATGTCTGCTGTGTTACAGATATACATCCAGTGTACATTTGTACTCACCATGTTGACTATTCTAGGATGGCCCAGGCCCGTAGGCTGGGGGGGGGGGTCGGTGGGTTCGGTCGACCCCCCCCCGCTCGTCAGAACTAGTTCCGCTTGCCATCAAAATAATTTATTCATAACTTCTATACATGTACATTTATAGCTATAGCCCGCGAGAATGAGATAACAATACATGCAGGCTTAGCAACCGCGGGATCCATTCTAAAATAGGGCGCCCACGTCCCGCCCACAACAAACAGCAGCGGCGGAACAGGGGGAGGGTCCGTGAATTAAATTACGGGTTCCGTGCAACTATGGGTAAAAGTTCCGCATACGATCAAGAATTGCGGAACTTTTACCCATGCATACTGTTAGTTGGGCGTAGCCCGACCTTCGCGTATTGGCGGATACGCGAAGGTCGGGCTATGCCCAACTAGCATATACTGTTACATGTAGTCATTTGAGTTGCATACGACAAATCGCCCGGAAGTTGCCCCGTGTATGCCAGCCTTTAGACTCGCAACTCGCAAGCCAGACCTACATGTACTTCATTATTGAACGGGAACACAAACTGGGCTATATCCATGTTTCTATGCAATTATGCTATGTTTTGTGGTTGAAAAATTGCAAAAGTTGCAAAGCGGCTGGGGCTCCGCCCCAGACCCCGATGGGGGAGCTTACAGCGCTCCCCCATACCCCCTAGCTGGGCGAGAGGCGGCTATGCCCCCTCCTGCTCCCACCACCGCTCTTAATCAGTTCCACCTTATTGCTTTCCCGAACCCCCCCGTCTCCCGACCAGCCTACGGGCCTGGATGGCGATACTCCATTACACCATGCTGCCAAGGGAGGTCATACTACTTGTGTGGAACGTCTTCTTTCCACTCCTGGTATTGATGTGAATACTAAGGATGAGGTGAGTTGGTCCATCAATGTTAAGAAATGTGTGTTGATGTACGAATAATTAATACAGGTGTATTTCCCTTACGAATGGATGTACATGTGTTTGTGCTAATAAAGTCTTAGTTTCAATGGTCAATGGTAAAGGAGGTCATCTGATGCTTTGTAGCCCACTATGCAAGTTTTTGTGATCCAAAGTCATACTCTAGCTACACTATGAAATCATCCATTTAGTGTAACATATTCAAATTGTGGACTGCCATTTTGAGCCTTGCATGAACTGATGATGTTCATAATGCATCCATGCATAAACATGTTGATGACCATGTACATATGTACATGTATACATTGTACCCGCCATGTTGGCTGAACTATTGTACCCATTCCAGGATGGTTATACTCCATTACACTTTGCTGCAAGGGAAGGTCATACTGCCATCTCCTTTCCACTCCTGGTATTGACTCGATGTAAACATCATGGATGAGGTGAGTTGGTCCACTGAATGTCATTACAGATGCATATCCCTTAGGAACAGATACATGTAAATGCACATGTATATAATTATACATGCTCTTCTTAGGAACAGTGTGAGGGATGTAGACCTGTGATCAAGTGGTAGAGTTTTGTTTTAGTGATAATAGCAGCACAGAATGTATTGTCTGTGCTGAAATTATTACACACGTAAATGAACAAACGGTTAACCAGATACGCTGTAGCACCAGATGTAGTATGTGGCACAATGTAAAATATACATGTACATGTAGAGGAGTCATACATGTAGATATTCAGAATATGGTACTTGAACAGGTGAGGTTCCCCCCCCCCCCACACACACACACAAATAATACCAGTTAAAGTAATCAAGCTACATGTAATTTATTATGTGAAGTAGCACAGTGACTAGGGCATCCTTACTGTCCGAGTTGCCTCCTCCAATGAATATTCTATGGAAGCAAGACTATACTTTGCCTCTTGCACTTTCAGTTTCTAACAACATGCATGTACCTAGCAATTATGCAGTCTAGTGGATGATTAAATATTCCCTTAAGTCACATCCCCTCCCCCCCCTACCTATTCCTTTGTATGGCAAGTTTGTTACATGTATGTACCTCATACAAGCCTTAGTTGCTTCATGTTTGTAGGGCCATGTTGATGATCATTTAAATATGTACAACAGTATACATGTATGTTTAATGAACTCCTGTACCCATTCCAGATTGGTAATACTCCATTACACCTTGCTGCCAAGGGAGGTCATACTGCTTGTGTGGAACATCTCCTTTCCACTCCTGGCATTGATGTAAACAAGGTGAGTTGCAATTGGGCTATTGGTCCATTGAATGTTATGAAATGGTTGCAGGACCTTGAAAAGTGCAGGTACTTGTACATGTATGTGCTAATAAAGGTATGTGGGAGGGTGTGTACTTGCCCTTAAAAACAGTGTGAGGGATGTAGGCCTAGGAGCAAGGTGGTAGAGTTTTGTTTCATGAGAGAACATCAGCACAAAATGTAATGACTTGACAAGCCCAGAGTTGGTAAGATATCTGATTATGGTTATTTCATTAATAGCCATGAGTTGACTTCAAACTCACCCCATTCTTAATGTTCACATTAATACCAGGAGTGGAAAGGAGATGTTCCATGCAAGCAATATGGCCTCCCACTGCAGCACAGTGTAATGGATTAAAACCGTCGAATTTTCTTTGTGAGGTAAAAGCTGAGTAGCTATTGATTCTTTGGCCAAGTTCGCATTGTGAAAAATAGTTTTAGGGTGTAAGGGCTGATTACTTGCATATACATAGGGACTGTATAGTAGTATCCACAAAAATGTTTACTGCTTTCCTTCAGGGCACAGTGATGAAAAAATGTTTTAAAAACCGTATTTGTTTACCTGATTACCATACATTGTTTACACTTAATAAAACATCAAAAGTATAATCCTAATGAAGAAATGATTGGAGATTCTAAGAATAAACTTAGCATCTCTATTACTGTATGGTTCAAAAGTTATAAACAAATAACCACAAAACTGTACCAATAAAAAGTAGGCAAACAAATTTTTTTATTAAAACTGGTAAAGTTTGTGTTGTAGATTAAGTGAAAGGAAGATTACAGGCAATTATGAAATTACCTGATAACTGTAGGTCTGTAATACATGTATTATATCTGTAATCCCTTGTTTCCTCAGTTTAAAAATCACACATCATCGAGTCACAAATTTATATCTTGTACACACATACACAATAGGTATTCAGTTTGTGAGACCTGTTAGATGCAATTGCATATAGCCACTTCCCCCCCCCCCCCCCCCCCCAAACATAAACTCGTTTTATAGTCATGCATGCGACTTTTTTATTGATTAGGCTCTCTCAACACTGTACCAAACACGCAGCTCCACCAATTTGGCGACCAGCCTTTTTTTCTTATTATGGACAAAAATCTGCCCACCCACTTTAAAAATCCCTCCGTGGGCCCTGGTTTTGGTGACCATGAACTATGTACATGCACTTTGTACCCACCATGTTGACTTAACTATTCTTCCCACTCCAGCATGGTGGTTATACTCCCTTGTACTACGCTGCAATGAAAGGTCTTACTACTTGTGTTGATCATCTCCTTTCCACTCCTGGGATTGAAGTGAATGCAGTATTCCAGAACATTTTAAACTACCATATGTAATGTTATGTTTTTTTTTTGTCTACTAATGCATTTATATTAAAAACATATATATTATATAACTGTATCTAGAGATGTTGTTGGTGGGATTCCTCATGTCCACCTATGCCCCCCCTCCCCCCCCCCCCCCCAACACCTGTTGCTGGTGCTGGAAGTGACTCACTGCAGCTGTCAGCAGTCTTGTTCTTCAACATGGGGACACATGCTCCTGCTCGTTGGGTGTGGCATTATTTAACTTATTCCACTGGACGATCATACAGACATACGGTATCTTATTGCACAAATTCGTTACCTTCAACTAATATTTTATTCATTGCCTAAAATCATATGCATATTTGTTAAAGTCATGAAAATTCCAGTAAATATCAATTACAGCTGCAGATGGGCTGTGGTTTCTTCTTGCACTCCTGATCATCAAGGGATATTATGGACACGCAATCCTGTCTTCTTACTACAAACTGGTAGCTGTTCATCTGAACGGTCCCTCCAGACTCCACCCACTGATCTAGGATGGTACCACTTCAGAGCCACTGCAGTTGCAAAACTTACTTGTCAGACGGAGTGAGTACTTGAATATAACCACACTAGAATCAGGATTGCAACTGTAAACCCAGTCAACAGCATCAGCTGTACACGAACAATAGTTGTTTTCAACAATGTTCATTATTGTACGGTATACTGCTTTTTGCACATCTGTTTCTAAATCCCAAGGCCATTGAAAGCAGTTAGCTGATGGACCTGCTAAGTGTATCTGAAAGAGTGCATTGCCTGTACAGCATTTACAAAGAACATAACATTTAACATTTAGAGCAACAGATGGGCAATGCTCACTTTGGACTGCCACCAATGTGGTGTTACTTGTAGCAGCCATAGGGTACTGGTAAATGTAATGTCACATACGTACCACCCTCCGTCTTTGATGTTGATGGGAGAGAACCGCATATCAAGTTTAAACGTTGCTCCACTTAGGTTGGATACCACAGTACTGTTAAGAGGAACTGAGGGATTGGCTGGGCCAAGCCACTTGATGGTGAGGGTTCCCAGGGCTCCCACAGCAATGGACACTGAGCAGGTCATGGAAAAGTTTCCTTGATCAGTTGGGCTGTCAGTGGCTGCAATATTGATTATAGACTGGGGAAAGGCTAAAGACAATGGCAGAACACAAGAATAATGAACAAGTATATAACTTTACCCTGTTTTAACTCACATTTCAATGTCTGGATAATAACTGGTGGAGTGTATGGTCCAATGGATCCCTTTTTATTGATGGCTGCAACCATGAATACATAGTCAGTGAAAGGATCTAGTCCTGTTGCATTAAACATCATGACATGGCTCTCCACTTGCTCTGTAGTGACATTTTGAAGAGCTCCATATCGAACTATGTACCCTACTATATCACTGTTCTGGCTGATGCACGGGACAGGTGGCCAGGCCAAAGTGACTTTTGTATCAGACTTGGATATCTCAGTCAGATCACTAGGAGCAGCAGAAGGAACTGAAAGAAAATAATAACACTAAATATATTAAATACGTTTGTTTTTAATACCTGTTGCCATGGTAACTACTGTACAGTTGGCTTGTGTCACATAGCCTTCCCTCATTGCCTTGATGGTCACAGCATATCTACTGTACTCCTCCAGACCTTGGATGGTGTACTGAGTGGCATTAGTGTAGCCCACCCCAGCACTTCTTACACCACTACAAGGTCCCTGGTACATGTAGGATACTGAGTAGCTGGTGAGGCCATCATCATCACTGGGCATCCAGGAGAGAAATATTGATGTTGGGAACAGACTCTGACCTTCTATTACAGTGGGAGGACCTGTATCATATATGTATGGAACGTTTGGACATTGGTGGGAGAGGGGGGCCTATAGAAACATTCAAACATATATATTATTATGTGGAAAGAATACTGGAATTATAACCAACAATATAAAGAGTTGATTCCATTGGTAATGCCCTAAACAACCGATATATGTTGATAGAACTTATGGAATGGATTGGAAACACGTTGCTATCGCGAAGCATGGATTTGCGCAATCCAGGGATTGTCCTGTGCAAACACTGGATCCATTATTGGTTTGTTTGCGCAATCTCAAGATTGCTCTATATTTTAAACCCAATCAACCAACTATAGTTGTATCGTCTACGCCAGAGTCATTGGGCGGACACACAGATAAGTTGAGATAGCCTGTCACTCTGGCCAGTCTGGGTAACCTACTAGTATTTCGGCTTTCAAGACGGTAGGCATTACTAGTATTAATAGCGGATAGACAGATACTCAATTACTAAAAAAGAACACTTCTGGTTCATGGTTAGGTGTATTTGCCAAAAAGGAAATCAGGGAACAAATTTATTGGGCAGTTGCGCTTCTAAATGAGACTTGAACCCGACCGTTTGAAGGGTGAAGTTGCACTTGCGACTGTGTGTTGTGTTCTGTTTGCCATCCAGCAATATAAACATGTGACAAGTATTTTTTACGTATTTTTATCAGTTAAAAAAAAAATCTGTCTATCATTCTAATTTCACCACTGTGCTAGCAATGTTAGGAAAGTGTTGCATCTATATGGAAGATTTTTATGATGGTGTCAACAACGAGGTCCATGAATAACATAGGTTACAAGAAAAAAACTCTTACAGAGGAAATTGTTTCATAGACATACATGTATATGTACGTGTGTATGTTAAAAAAAAAAAAAAATTTCAGTATTCTTTGAATGTCTTCCACGGTCTGTGGTACAGAAATTCAGTTTGTGGGCCTGTTATTCATGGACCTTGTTGTTGCTGACCGATCCTCCCAATCCCCCCTCCCCCCGTTTGATGCCTGAGTTCTGCCCCTCCAGTTCAAGTACTTTAAATTTTTTGCATCAGGCCTGAAGGTGTTTCGTGTAGAGCAGTGGTGGCCCTCTGCACTCTTGTATTCCCCCCCCCCCCCCCCCCCCTCCCCGGCCCCCCCTCCCCCCCCTCCGCCAAATTGGGCCTGGGTAGGTATGAACTATTTGAAGTCCAACTTGTGGAGACCAAAGCTATGGAAATTAGTCTTGGGCTGATTGGCTACATACATGAAATTCAATGGAAGTAATTTATACATGCAAGGCCAATTAAATTCTTGATGTAATATATTCATATATTTTATATTTGGCATCATTATTAATTGGAGGCTCGCCAAGCAACAGTCTACAAAGGGAGACATGAAGGCCAGGACTGCTTATCAAGATGTAATGAGCCTGACCACATTTTCAAGAGTTCTGAACCCATGGCACAGTCCACTGTGCTCAGTGTCTCATCAGTAGAGAACAATTGTATTTGTGCACCACAGGCCTTTTATTTGTACTGCAAATGCATGTTATTTGATATCGAGTAATGTGTATTTACTTATATCATTCGTTACTTATCGCTAATATTACATATTACAGATCTATGCTTTGCGCTCGAGTAATCCCAGGATTGCGCAGCCAATGCATGGTTTGTGGTACAAACCATGGATTCAGGGTTTGCACAGGACAATTCCTGGATTGCGCAAATCCATGCTTTGCGTGTAACATATATATGACAAGATATCACTTGTACGATTTAAAAAAAAAAAAAATTACTAAATTTCAAAACATCTTGGGTCAATGCAGGGATCCTTTTCTTTACATTAGATAGTGACCTAAGAGCAGCATTGACTTCATTGTGAGATGATGAAGGTATGGTCCAAAGGAGATTGATGCCCTTCTTACTGAAGGTCGATCTATACAAGACAATGCCAAGATGACATTATTCAATGGCCAAGACACAAATGCTGACACAATGGGCAAAAAGGTTGCTCTTAGGACACTATCTGCAGGGGCTGATCAAGGGGGGGGGGGGGGTGGATATGGTGGCAAGCCACCCCCCCCCCCCCCCCCCCCCAAAAATTAATTACGAATCGTATAGTTGTATCTTACTGCATGAGAAAGTTAAATTACTCAGGTATGACTGCATGATCTCAGTAATGATTAAAACAGGTTCACTGCACATCTTTCTATGATGCTTTTGTGTGAATGATTAATACTCCTAAATATCTCAATTAAAGGAAAACTTCAAAATTAAATATAAAATTCTTTGCACTGCTATCAATACTGTGGCTGTCAATTCTTCCTGTAGGATTTAGGCATGTATGCACAATACATGGCTAAATGAGAATCTTTCTTGGAGTAATTTCTTGGACCTATTATGGTTTGTAAATGGTGAGCACATAAAAGCACCTACATGTAAACTACTCTTTTCACTTTTAAAATAGAAACAAAATGCATGGCAGGCACCAACCTCCTAGAGACATCCTTCATAATAGAGCCATTTATAATCTTGAAGCCGACGTCTCTGACATTTAGCCTGTTTCCTTTTCCTTACTCCAGCAACACTAAATCATACAGTATTTAAAAAATAAAACAGCATCTGCAAGCCTGTGTTGCTCCTTTCATTATCATTTAATGTTCTTGACTGTCATATTGCATCTTGTACAGACATCCTGAGCAGGATCCTATTCCTCCTCATGTCTGCATGATCAGTGTTAGGAAGTTCAGAGGAGGTTTTACACCCGACATTTATAGATGCTGATTGAGATCTATGATTCGGACTCGTAGGATACACGAGTAACTGGTAGGCCAGATACTGATGGCTCGCTGTGATCAGACCTTTGAGTATTTCACTTCCGAGTTGAACTTGAAAAAGTCCAATAAGGACTTGCACTTCGACATCTTTGACGGAAAGCAGGCAAAATGAACTCAGCGAACAAAGATCACAATTAAATCTGATACGATGAGGGCGTGGATTATTGAGCATATTTATATCCATGCGCCACCTGTCCGAAAGAAAACACTTTTTATCCATAAGATATCTACCGCCAGTAAAAAACTTCCGCGCTTTGCGTCGGAGGGGGCACATCCCCCTCCCGCACCCACCCCCTTTTACCACCCCGAGTCTAGCCACCCCCCCTCCTAAATACCTGGATCAGCACCTGATCCGATGTAAATGAAAACAAAAGGTAAAGGCACCTTTAAACTGATATACTCTCAGAAACAACCTGTTAATGATTCTGGTCTCACATGCATTGATGACTGTGCAGAAGAAGGCACTACACAAGTTGATGCCAATGTATGCTAACCACTCATATACTGCCTGTCGCATCCTTCCATTCAGTAGGCAGATAATGCAGTACGTTTGACTTTATCAGGTTGTGGTGGTTGTGTCACTTGGCCCTATTTATCCAACCCATCTAAAATCTATGTGCTTGTGGAAAATGGTACATGTATAGTTTGATTTAGAGTCTGGATTCAAACTATATCCACATGCACAGGAAAAGTTTTAAATATCCAGCCTGGATTTTTTAGGCTGGTTTTTCCCATCTTGGGATGGAGCATCTAGCATGGAAATAGCGTAAAAGCCATCCTGTGATTGAGCGTCCAGTGCGGGAATAGTGTAAAAACCATGTGGAACTTCTATCCTGGATCTGTTAAACAAAAACCATGTTGATGCAATGGATTATATATTTAAATTTATTGCTTCAACATGTGTTTTGTTCGACAAAGCCAGGATAGAACCATATGGTTTTACACTATTCCCACCCTGGATGCCCAATCCCAGGATGGTTTTTATGCTATTAGGATGTTTTTAAAATAAAAAAACTCCAGGCTGGACGTTTATAATTTTTTTCTGTGATGCTGGACATGCTTCTTTTACATAGTGCTTCTTTGCTCAGCCTTTGGAGGAAGCCATTGTTGATTTGTTTTTACCCTCTCTCACTGGCCAGAGCGCCTCCAATGACACTAAATGAGGTCTCTTTCAGTACACTTGGGTGGTCTAGGCATCATAAATCCTACATCTGCCTTCCCAGGGGATGCAGCAAATGGTTTGAAGATGCGGATATCAACGAAAGATTTTTTGCCCCACAAATTGTCAGCCACTATGTCAAGATGTGCGTGTTAGATGCCTATTGGGGTGGGGGGTAGGGTGGGGGTGGGGGGGGGGGGGGGGTTGAAGTCCAACTTGTGGAGACCAAAGTCATGAGCTGATAAAGGCAATGCAAACAGCCAGATGAAAAATAATGCCCCCCTTTTCACAAGTTGTTTGTAATACCCACTGGTGAGCTGATTGTATAAGTTGTCCTAGACAGTTTTTAGGGCACCCCAATAGACTGAGTGGTAGAAGATGGAAATGCAGGATTTTGTTGTATGATAAAGGGCTTTGCAATACAGGAAGAGTTGGACAAGTGAAACTCAGCTTCATTGCTGCAGACAAGATGATCAAGAGAAGAGCTGAGAGAAAGAGTAAGAGAAGTTGAGCATGGCTGCTTCACCCCACGTGTTCTCAACTGCTGGCAGTTTGGAGTCTGATCATCATATCACCATGCACAGCCCAAGTCATAAATAGACCTTGCTTGAAAAGGTTACATGAATGTATGCAAGATAAACATCCATACAAATTTTTAATTATCGGTAAACTAATTTCCTGAAATGAAATCATAATTACCACGGCTGTTTCATTGCATTGAAACCTTGGACAAAAAGGCTACGCCTGTCACGATTATTTCGGTCCGCGTCTAATTTTGGTCCGGACCAAAATGAGCAACCGGAAGTGCCGAAATATAGCGCGTAATTTGGTCCCACATGACCTTTTTTGGTCCTATCCAAGTGTGAAGATTAACAAGTGTTAACTTTATCCTGAATAGAGAGAGCCCTGAGAACAGCCTGCATGCGGACCTTATTGTTAGTGTATGCAATATTTAAGCAGTTGTGTTGTAGCAGTACTGAGCTAGGGTGTACATGTTCTTTTGCTACTCTGGTATAGCATCGTGGTACATAAAGTCTAGCAAATCGGAGTCATGCAGAAGATGATCTAATCAGTCGAGCAAGCGTATACAACTACAAAGTTCATAATGGAAAAGGTACCCCGAAGGATATCAAAGTACGTTGAACAACAAGAGGTCCATAAGAAGGAAAACGGATAAGATTGTGGCAAAGTGTGCGGCATTAAAAAGAAGACGAAAGGGATGAACGAGGTACATGAAGATAAAAACTAAATTCGTTTATTTTGTGCCTAGTGTGAGCCGGAATGATCGGCGCAGGTGCATAATATAGATCTCTCGGAATATAGCGATCGATATCCACGCATTGTTTTAACTGGTCTTTTATGCATGTGTATTGAGCAGTGTAATTTGCAAAGCCACTTTGCCGAACACTTAATAAAAAGTGAAAATGGCTACATGCAACAGAGACAACTGACATATTGTGATAAAATGCTGCATAGAAGTTTTTGTAGGCCAGAAATAGCACCATTGGTGGACTTCAGAACATTTTATTAGCACCAAACATGCAATTTGAGGAAGGTTTGTACAAATTTGAATGTATCCGGGAACCACTGCATGCATGAATCAGTAACGATATAGCCAATGTTGTGTTAAAGTCTGGGGACCAACCGATCAGTGCTAGGAGAGGTACATGTACATGTAGCTGTGTATGGTATATTACTGATCAAAGCCAAGAGGTCAAGCAGCAAATAGCTGCTTTGATTTTAATTCCAAACAACAAAATCACACTCGTCTTTCAGTCAATCGGTTCAAAGACAACGGGATTCGATAACACTGCATGATTTATACCATTGCATTTGCAGCATCTATTTCTTTTCAGCAAGTCCAACTGAGCAGGTTATTATATGATCAGGCTTGTTCGAGCTATCTCATTAAATGTTTCATTTCTGGAGCCATGCATGGAGCCTAAAGAAAAGAAGGCTCATGCATGCAATGAATGACCTTATATGTACTCAGTGGCGTAGCGAGGATGAAGCAATTCCAGCGTCTGCTGCATGTGTTCTCGAAGACAGGGAAATGGCCATGGTTTTGTCGTGTATATGCTATGCTTTGTAATGTTTGTAAGAACATGAATTTGCGTGTGTTTATTTATGTATCCGCATTAATTTGTTCATCGTCAATTGTGCTTTTAAACTCCTATGGCAGTATAGAATTTATTTGTCAGTATAACGATATCGACGTATAGGACCTAAATGAGCAGCGTAGGACCTAATCAGGCGGCCTGAAATGGTCCTAGGACCGTTTCAGGCAGAGCCTGTTTTAGTCCGTGGGACCAAAACGAGCTGCCTGAAATGGTCCTAGGACCATTTCAGGATAGGACCAAATCAGCCATGACACGACGAAATTTTTCATAGCAACGGACCTAATTACGACCCTAGCAACACATCTGTTCTTGTGGATGAACCTTTTTGTACAGACCGTTTCGATACAGTGCCGGCGTTGTCTATATACTGTTTCTACAATGTCTACCGGTATTAATGATGTGCATCTCTGGCGCTATCTTTCAATCCTGGATGTGGCATTAGCTTGCAAATCCACGGGGTGATTCTCGACCTAGGAGGATAAACGTTGCCCTGGTAAAGTTTCCGCCCTTATAAAGTACCTTGAAATTTTAGCAGTGTAAAGCCGGTAGGTTGTTTCTATATTTTCCAATGTCATCTCGTGGTGCCGCGTATTCTACTAGAAGTTGTGAGCCTTCAGAATATTGTTATTTTTTGCGCTATCACCCGCGACACCATATTCTGTATAGTGTATTGGTTATTTGTCCATGCATTGGACTGGTAAAGATGGAACTTAGCCAGATTGCACTCTGGATGCATACTAGGTGAAACCCTCCTGCAACGGGGCCAGGGATGAACCCAACCAAGGCTGTTATGAAAAGACACAGCCCGGGCCGTTCTACAGCATCCTGCATAAGTGCATGCATATGGCCTATCCATTCCTGCATATGGTATTCAAGCAATGTGGTCTGAGTGGAGCCAAGGCTTGTGGTATTGGAAACAAGGCCTGCTAGGGTTTTACTGGAACCATGGTCCATAAAGTTGGCCACATGTACACCCATGACCCATCCAATGCTCTATGTACACTCATCCAATGCCCCCCATGCACACCCATCCAATGTCCCCCATCACACACACCCATCGAATGCCCCACATGGGTCATGCAGACACATCCAATGCACGCCCATCCAATGCCCCCCATGTACACCCATCCAATGACCCCCATGTACACCCTTCCAATGCCCCCATGTACACCCATCCAATGCCCTCCATGCATGTACACCCTTCCAATGCCCCCTATGTACACCTATCCAATGCCCCCATGTACACAATCCTGACAAGCCCGTAACCAGGTCTGAAAATGGGGGGGGGGGGGGGGGGGGGGGGGGGGGTTCGGAAAACAATAATTGTGGACCTAACTAGTGGGCGGCGGCCGAGGTGGGTTGCCCGATACGAAAAGTGGATGGCATTGGGGGGTGGTTGCTGTGAGTGTCCGCTTGAAACCATACTACCAAACTTCGGCCTGGGACGGAGCCCCAACAGTTTTGCATTGTTTAAGTCTCTGTCTCACAGTATTGCGTTGTAACATGCAGGCCAGTAGAATCAAGGCCGTACTAGACAACGGCGCCGGCGCAGCGCCGGCGCGGTGCCGCTGAAGCACCCCCAAATTTTTCGGAGACCTCTTTTTTTTTTAACAATGTTCATTGTAATTTGTAACTGATACACAATTTGCACAGCAGCTGTATGTCCGTAGTGGATGGAGTAAACTTTAACAAACTGAACAATTCAATAGCGACAGAACCCCTCTATGTACACTCCATGGAATTATTCTGGGGAAGGTGGCATCGCACCACACCACCAATCCCTGGGCTATACTGTTCCTCCAGGTTAAATAAAGGTGAAACTGGATCTGATATGCATCCGGTCCATCCATTAACCATGTGACCACATCTCATTTTATGAAACCAAATTATGTTACTTTGGATGTCTAATTCCAGAGTACAACTGACAAACTGCAATTGATTCACACAATCACTCCTACTGGAAAGTGCAGAGTCCTGATAGATTGGACGGAGACTCTCAACAACATCATGACAGTGGCTTGCACTGATAATTATGCAAACAATTTTTGAATCTGATTTCATCCTTGCTATATACAATAATAAGACATTTCACATGAACTACAGTAGATACACATGTAGGTTAAATTGCATGAATATATCTTATTGCTAAGTAAGTTATTCAAGCTATTGTGTGCATTGATGTTCCTCATAAAGACCTAAAACACTCAAAATCCAAGGGATTTCCAAATTTCAGCTGGCGTTCTTGCATGTAACTCGTTGTATGCCACCTTTTCAAACTCTTCAAGTAACTTTAGGTTCAACATTGCATTTAAATTTTGGCTGTGTGAAAAGTGAACAACCAAAGCATCTCCAACAATGCAATGTGGATTGGTTTTCTGTACATACATCAAAGACCACCAATATTCATCATTGGGTACTATTGGTAATGTTTGATAAAGTGCCTTCATGTTGATAGCTTCTCTATCAATCATAAACAAGTTGATTGTAAAGCGATGCCTATCTGGCATCAAATATGTTCCATTGAAAATAAACCTGTGCAACTGTTTTCTGTTGTAAAGAGACAAAAAAGCTCTCAGTGTTAATTTGGCCAGACCATCATTCCAATCACCACCATGCACTCCTTTTGGATCATATGGAAATAGAGTACCCGTTGGATTAAATTCGCTGTCATTGTAAATTCCCATGGTCTGATGGATATAACTTGATCTCCAGTTTGCCCCGGCAATATTGGCAAAGCGGATTGTACATGCATCATCTTTTCTATTAATCAAGCTTTCAAATGTTCCAGGATGTATATACACTACATCATCATCCAATTTGAAGTGCTTGTTGCAAGGATTTTCAACAACATCAAACATGTATTTGATATAAGACGCTGAAAATGCACCGTCAAATGGGTCCTTAGGATGGGCACCCACGTAAGAAGCTCCATAAACAAGAACCACAATGTCCTGACCTGTTACTGTTTTGACAACACGTGCTAAATTTGACAGCTTCTCCTCAGTATCACGATCATAAGTAAACATGAGATAATGAACTTCATCAATCACTCCTCCATTCACTCTCAAATTGGCAAATAGATATGCAAACTGAACTCGAATAAACTTCCACCTTCCTGCAAACACAAAGACGTAGTTTTTTCCTGACTGCTTGTCACATACTGCAGTAGTGTGTGGAGTAGCAGCATGTGGTGCTATAGTGGGGGATGTCGTATTGGAGGTATTATGAGTGTCGGGGGACTTCGTGGTGTGAGATGTAGGGTCTGGTGCTGATTGAGTTACATGTGATGAATTGGCTGTAGAAATGGTTTTACCTACACGATGACAAAGGCATGTTATGCTGATAAAAACACTTCATCGTTTCCAAATACAATTATTATTATTACTATTGTACACAACAATAGCATATTAACAAGATATATGATATAAGCATAGCACAATAAAACACAACTGAATTACACAATGTACACAAAATTTTAACTTGAACCTACATTGATAGATACTACAAGAAAGGATGGCAATGGCATTAGCTCGGTCCAGGTGAAGATTTAGCTGCCCACCCAGTAAGAACCACTGACTTTGGCTTGGAAGAGCAAGTGGCTAATCAGAAAGCTAGACCCCATTGTTTTAAAAGTATGTATAGACAGCCACACACAAATGGTGAGAAAGTGACCACAGACTAAGACCCCCAAAATCTAAGCCAAGCTGGACTTGTCTCCATGCAGTATAAGATGTGAAGCACTTACTAACTTCCAACAAAGTCATCTAGGAGCACAATAGTGACAAAGCCACTTGTGTGTCTATTGCTGCAACATCTACTAAGGAGGCACCCTTCAGCCATGAATGGGACACCAAGACTGTCAAGGTTCAGATTTGCCTGTAGTTTAAAAAAATTGAATTAACATAGTGGCTAAAGAGCTCACATTTTGCGGCCAAGGTGATAGGTACAACTTCACACCAATTCCATAGGTACACATCCCTTCCATAGGTACACACCCATTCTATAGGTACACACATGCATTGGTGTGTTGCATGACGTGTACCTATGTGCATTAATCTGAGGACATTTCCAATACCCTCACGATGTTACGACTTCCTAAACCTCATAAACTACCCGTCATATCATGGACCAGGCCCGTAGCCAGGGGGGGTTCGGGGGGTTCGAACGAACCCCCCCCCTCAGAGGATAAAGGTCCTGCACTCCGCTTACGTGGAAGTACTACGGTGCCGCCGTGCAGGCAGCTCTCTAAGGCGGATTTAGGCGATTAGGCTTCCCTGACTAATAACGTACGTATACAACATAACCTGTATTTATTATTATAATTGTCAAATTACGTCTCAATAATTAAAAAGCAATTTGCGCCGGTTTAATAATTAATCCGTACGCCGTCGCATTAATAATCGCCGGGCCGATCGACTATGCCGGGTAGCTCCCAACAAAAGAAAAGAGAGCGTGAACGAGCGGAATGCTAGTGCTCTTCGAAGACTGCACAATTACATGTATATGAGAGCCTCGATGGGAAATAGCCTCGCTCTCCTGCATATACATTATGACATGGACGTGGACTTAGATGAAGTTGTCACACGCCATGCCCATTGCACCCAAGGAAGCCTGAACTTGACTCTATTATCCGCCCTTGAATTCTGTTAAAACACTCTGTCACTGTATACTAATTAATTGTGTTTGTATATAAATGTATAACCTGCCTAAATATGTAGTATTTTTCATGTGCCATTAATTCATATAAACACAAATTTCAATATTTAACTAGTAAACTATGTACCTATGTATGAGTCAACCATCTAAGTAGAGGTCTGAGGCTTCCCCTCTTTTCATATCAGGCAGCTCACCTTAGAAGGTCGCATCAGTGAAATTGAATTGCTCATCTTGTTTATTTTTCGGTTATGAGTGTTTTGGTACACTGATGTACATGTTTCTGCAAGCTATTAATTCTTTTGTGTTGCCAAATCAATGTTTTCAAAAGCTTCCGCGCAAAGCGCGGGAGGGGGCACTTCCCCCTCCCGCACCCTCCCCCTTTTGGTGACCCACGCCCACTTTGGGTCCACTTTTTTTTTTTCAAACCCCCCCTTTTCCTGACCTGGCTACGGGCTTGTGGACTGAAGGGATGTGTACCTATGGAAGGGATACAAGGGGTGTGTACATTTGGAAGGGACATGTACCTAATTATGAAAGGTGTGTGCACCTATGAAAGGGATGTGTACGTATGGAAGGGGTGTGTACCTATGGAAGGGATGTGTACCTATGGAAGGGGTGTGTAACTATGGAAGGGGTGTGTACCTATGGAAGGGGTGTGTACCTATGGAAGGGGTGTGTACCTATGGAAGGGGTGTGTACCTATGGAAGGGGTGTGTACCTATGGAAGGGGTGACGTGTGTACCTATGGAATGGGTGTGTACCTATAAGGAAGGGGTGTGTACCTATGGAAGGGGTGTGTACCTATGGAAGGGGTGTGTACCTATGGAAGGGGTGTGTATACCTATGGAATGGGTGTGTACCTATGGAATGGGTGTGTACCTATGGAATGGGTGTGTACTTATGGAAGGAGTGTGAAGGTGAATGTACCTATGGAACGGGTGGAATGGGTGTGTACCTATGGAAGGGGTGTGTACCTATGGAAGGGGTGTGTACCTATGGAATTAATGTGTATCTATGGAAGGAGTATAACTGTGTCCATTGTAGTAGTACAAAGTTTTTGTTTGATTCACTACCTTCCAAGGGCTAAGAGTGGGGATATCAAGGTTCCAATGTGCTTGTAATATCCCCACGTTTAGCCCTTTGAAACGCCCACAATAAGCATACCATGAATAACAAAAAATTACATTTCTCTGGAGGTTAAGCCGTTAATCTTTAATCTGCGTGAAACGATCCTGAATTCAGGATCGGTAAAATCCTGAATTCAGGATAATGAGTTCTTCCGTTTATAACAACCATTGCAGTGAAAATTAAAATCATAAAAACATAGAAGCTGTTTGTTTCACCAATGGTGCGCACATCATGTAGCATGGAATAATTTTAATCATCTAGAAAGCTGCCCAAACTTCAAGGATGCATAAGCATTTTTCGTTGCTCTCGCTTACATAAATTAAATGATTAGCAATTTATAGTTTGTAATGCTTACAAAGAGCATTGAACATATCAATTTCATTCCTTTTCACTACTCATTGGTGGTAGCACCTCCAGACTCTTGGTAAGACTTAGAAGTTGTATTTTTATCAAACTTGTACATAAAATAATAGAAAAGTGTAATTTATGATCCCTGTCCGAGCATCCCCCCTTTCTTTTTATGTCCCAACAGTATTGGTGACAGCATTTCTACCAATGCCAGGTATTTCTGCATCGCTCTCAACGACAGAAATGCGTTTTTATTTTTATTTTGCAGAGGCTAACCATCGTACCACCCGCTTTGACTCGCTTCGCTTAGCCCACCTTGAGTTAATTCGATGCTCGTACCTCCTGTGTCCCATATTCTTGAATTTGCTTATATGGCTCTCCTTACAGATCTTTGTAACAGTTTCTATCTTTAAAGTAAGCATCCTGCTCTTTCCTCAACTTTATACCTGACTTTGATGGTAACCGCGGCATTATTTGCGAACGAAAAAGGAAACTAAGCCTAAACGTTGTTTTTTCAAAAAGAAATAAAAATTTATGACTAAAATGGATAGCGTTGTATAGATGAAAGCCTACAGAAGCTAAATAGCAAAAAAAAAATTCATCATTACCGTTCGAATTGATGTCGATACGAGCGGCGTAAAGTCATCCTTAATTCAGGATTTCCATCCTGAATTAAGGACGAAAATAAATTAAAGGTTAAGGCAGCCTTAAAAACAAGAAAACATGTTTACGTGATTTTGACAATATGGCATTTATTGCTCGATCCGCGCATTGCTGTATCTCCGCCCCTATCGCTCAATGACTAATACGTACGCATACAAGTAATTAAACCGAACAACACTTTAGGTGGAGATATATATGTTCTTAAGACAAGTTTGGCTGCAAGGCAAAGGCTGTTACATCTTATAAGCATGTATGGTCTGGGTAAGAGACATCAGTGCTGTAATATAAATTCCAACGCTGCTATTTTCAATTGAATAATTCGTGCAATAGGGCCACCGAATTATGATAGATTCCAATCCATATAATAACTAACAATCCTTTTTTTTTTTTTGCACAGTGGGAAACTTACCTATGCATGTTTCGTGTGCTGTTCTGAGAAGCGTCAAGTACACAAAGACCACAGTCGACAGGGCCATAGCCAACTTCATAGTCTTACGTTGCATATTGTAGGCTAGCAACAACAGTGAACCGCGGAATAAATATTTTTTAAAAGTATCACCAGAGTTTAGGTGAGTGCATGGTAGCGCATCACGTGCTCAGAGTAATTAAAAGGCAGCATTCAATTGTTTTAATGAACCGCTTGACTTCTAATACCTACTATTCCTCACATGCAGGTATCTGTTTTGACAGCCATCATTTCAAAGACGACAGTGAACTGTTTTATGGTTATTTTCATTGCAGGATGAAGCTGCAATGTGTTCAGAAACACGATAGGATTTATTGGCGTAGTCGGCAGGATTAGCAGATTCAACCTCTCATGGCAGAACTAGGCGAACGTATCAAGCTCTTCCAGCGGCAGATGGACTCACAGTGGGAATAAACAGAAGCGATACACAAGTTGCAGAGGAGGCGTGAGCAATAATTACGCCTCCTCTGCAACTTGTGTATTATTAGCTACGTGTTACAATATTCATTCATCAATATGGTATTCACAAGTTGCAGAGCAATAGTTACGCCTCCTCTGCAACTTGTGTATTAGAATTATGGCTTACGCCTCCTCTGCAACTTGTGTATTAGAATTATGGCTCACGCCTCCTCTGCAACTTGTGCATTAGCTACGTGTTACAATATTCATTCATCAATATGGATTCACAAGTTGCAGAGCAATAATTACAATGTACATGTACGCCTCCTCTGCAACTTGTGTATACCATATCGATGAATGAATATTGTAACACGTAGCTAATACACAAGTTGCAGAGCGTAATTATTGCTCACGCCTTCTCTGCAACTTGTGTATTATATATAATTAGCTACGTGTTACAATATTCATTCATCAATATGGTATTCACAAGTTGCAGAGCAATAATTACGCCTCCTCTGCAACTTGTGTATTAGAATTATTGCTCACGCCTCCTCTGCAACTTGTGCATTAGCTACGTGTACAATATTCATTCATCAATATGGATTCACAAGTTGCAGAGCAATAACTTGTGTATACCATATCGATGAATGAATATTGTAACACGTAGCTAATATACACAAGCTGCAGAGCGTAATTATTGCTCACGCCTCCTCTGCCTGCAACTTGTGTATTAGCTACGTGTTACAATATTCATTCATCAATACGATATATATAACACGTAGCTGTTACACAAGTTGCAGCCCCACCCTCAGGGAATTCGATCTGCACATGAAGCCCAATTGCTATGTGACAGAGCCAAATGATCTTTTGGAAGAAGTTACTGCCACTGGATGTGTCTCTGTTGCAGCATGTACATGTGTGATCACTATCCTGCTGATTCCTAAACTGAACAAGAAAGTATCGTATCGTTTAGTTCTTTACCAGGGACTGAGTTCGCTTGTGTTCGGCGCTTCTGCTTTTGGGGTACTGCCTTTCCCTTTCAGCACCCCCTTCTGTGTGCAAAGCATTTGGCTTTTTTCTCCAAGCAACAGTTCTGATGAAAGTATTTTTTGTTGTGTGCCTCCCTTTCCATCTGTTTTGCTTTTCTGTATTTCATACGAATTTCATGATCACGTGGCTTGAGGTGGTGTACATGCTGTGCTCCGTACTTATCCCGCTTGTAATGAGGAGGTTGGTGTTGGATTCAAAACTGGTACAATAACGTTCCCTCAGAAGTTAACAACATTGGCAAGATCGACCAATTCACACTATTCTATGGAATTGCAGTTTTCATTCTCATGATTGAAGTGATGGCAGTGGTTTCGATATCTGCAGTTCTGACACAGAGGCATCACGACAGCCAACAGCACAGGCAAACTCTGAAGGACCTTCTTCCCCTCATTGTGTATTCTGTTGTCTTCTACGTGCTCTTCATAATTCCTTTTGCTAATCGCCTGCTTATCAGTGTCAAAGGGAGTGTCGATACCTGATCTGCTATGTGCTAGTACATTCTTTGTTCCAGCTTGGACTATGGCAGCTGGCACAGCACTTCTGGTTCACACGATAATAATACTTGTCCTCAATGGAAAGAAGCAGTTCAAATCCTTGTATGGACTGACAAGTGTTTCAAATACCTTTAGTTCTGTAGAAAAGGAAGGTAATGTGGCTAGCAGCGCTACCTAACGTCTTGTGATACTTAATAATTCTACTTCTACTTCTATGGCAACATTTTGCTACATATGTTATTTGTAAAGTGTATCATGGGCTCTGAGAAGCATTGCACTGAATGCACATGCAGATGTGCAGGTGTGATATATGTTGCACTTATTAACTGATTTTTCTCCTACTCTTTTTTTATTTAGAAGTAAATTGAGATATTAATTGCTGGACCATACCCATTGCATGCATGTATGCATAATATACGTCAACCTGCATGAAGTTCCCCTAGCTGTTCCCCATTGCTGAAGGAATTAAGGTGAATGTATCTACAAGTATGAATTCTGCTGCTCTAGAGGGGCCAGGATCTTCTAGCTTGTTGAAGTTACATTTACATTCACCTTCCTTCAGCAGCGGGTTGATAATTGTGAAGGTGTAGCAATGATTCATTAAGTACTCCCCCAAAAAGTCCATCTCCACAGGAGGAATGCCCCCCCCCTCCCCCTCCCATCCCAAAACGGTTGCATTTCTCGCCAGCTGTTTCTCGTCATGCATTTTAGCGGGCTTCAGCAGACGACGCAGCGGATCCAGCCATAACACTCGTGCTTCATTTAAAACGTAACTCTGATATATACGTAGGATTTAGCAGTGATGTGATGATGAAATCCAATGCTGCTGGTTTTTTTTTTTGCCAAACCTTCGATTCAATTCTGGACTAAGATACCCTCACTACACCATAATTCTGAAATGGTGAGTGCGTATTTATAAGCAAAGACGAGGGGGAGCGGAGATGCTTGTCGCATGTGTAACTAGAGCCAGGGGCGTACGCGGGATTTCGAAAAGGGGGGTTACATGTAGGAAGGGATGAACTAGGGGCCAGGGGAGGCCATTTGAAGACATTTCATCATCAGTTGAAAAATCAACAAGACATGTACAGTACTGTAACATTTAGCTGAATAATAAGCTTGCACGTGTCATTCTTCTAGTATTTTTTCCCACAACTTGATGTCTAAATCTTGCTGGAGTCAGAAGGTGATTTGAAGCACGTGGGAGTGAGAGGGGGGGGGGGGGGGGGGGGGGGGGGTAAGAAGACATCCAAACCATGGTGGTATGGGTTGAAGACCTACTGTGTACATGCACATTTAGTTATCTTGGCAGGCTATGTATTATGCATTTGTTTATTTCAATGTCTGCTGTGTTACAGATATACATCCAGTGTACATTTGTACTCACCATGTTGACTATTCTAGGATGGCCCAGGCCCGTAGGCTGGGGGGGGGGGTCGGTGGGTTCGGTCGACCCCCCCCCGCTCGTCAGAACTAGTTCCGCTTGCCATCAAAATAATTTATTCATAACTTCTATACATGTACATTTATAGCTATAGCCCGCGAGAATGAGATAACAATACATGCAGGCTTAGCAACCGCGGGATCCATTCTAAAATAGGGCGCCCACGTCCCGCCCACAACAAACAGCAGCGGCGGAACAGGGGGAGGGTCCGTGAATTAAATTACGGGTTCCGTGCAACTATGGGTAAAAGTTCCGCATACGATCAAGAATTGCGGAACTTTTACCCATGCATACTGTTAGTTGGGCGTAGCCCGACCTTCGCGTATTGGCGGATACGCGAAGGTCGGGCTATGCCCAACTAGCATATACTGTTACATGTAGTCATTTGAGTTGCATACGACAAATCGCCCGGAAGTTGCCCCGTGTATGCCAGCCTTTAGACTCGCAACTCGCAAGCCAGACCTACATGTACTTCATTATTGAACGGGAACACAAACTGGGCTATATCCATGTTTCTATGCAATTATGCTATGTTTTGTGGTTGAAAAATTGCAAAAGTTGCAAAGCGGCTGGGGCTCCGCCCCAGACCCCGATGGGGGAGCTTACAGCGCTCCCCCATACCCCCTAGCTGGGCGAGAGGCGGCTATGCCCCCTCCTGCTCCCACCACCGCTCTTAATCAGTTCCACCTTATTGCTTTCCCGAACCCCCCCGTCTCCCGACCAGCCTACGGGCCTGGATGGCGATACTCCATTACACCATGCTGCCAAGGGAGGTCATACTACTTGTGTGGAACGTCTTCTTTCCACTCCTGGTATTGATGTGAATACTAAGGATGAGGTGAGTTGGTCCATCAATGTTAAGAAATGTGTGTTGATGTACGAATAATTAATACAGGTGTATTTCCCTTACGAATGGATGTACATGTGTTTGTGCTAATAAAGTCTTAGTTTCAATGGTCAATGGTAAAGGAGGTCATCTGATGCTTTGTAGCCCACTATGCAAGTTTTTGTGATCCAAAGTCATACTCTAGCTACACTATGAAATCATCCATTTAGTGTAACATATTCAAATTGTGGACTGCCATTTTGAGCCTTGCATGAACTGATGATGTTCATAATGCATCCATGCATAAACATGTTGATGACCATGTACATATGTACATGTATACATTGTACCCGCCATGTTGGCTGAACTATTGTACCCATTCCAGGATGGTTATACTCCATTACACTTTGCTGCAAGGGAAGGTCATACTGCCATCTCCTTTCCACTCCTGGTATTGACTCGATGTAAACATCATGGATGAGGTGAGTTGGTCCACTGAATGTCATTACAGATGCATATCCCTTAGGAACAGATACATGTAAATGCACATGTATATAATTATACATGCTCTTCTTAGGAACAGTGTGAGGGATGTAGACCTGTGATCAAGTGGTAGAGTTTTGTTTTAGTGATAATAGCAGCACAGAATGTATTGTCTGTGCTGAAATTATTACACACGTAAATGAACAAACGGTTAACCAGATACGCTGTAGCACCAGATGTAGTATGTGGCACAATGTAAAATATACATGTACATGTAGAGGAGTCATACATGTAGATATTCAGAATATGGTACTTGAACAGGTGAGGTTCCCCCCCCCCCCACACACACACACAAATAATACCAGTTAAAGTAATCAAGCTACATGTAATTTATTATGTGAAGTAGCACAGTGACTAGGGCATCCTTACTGTCCGAGTTGCCTCCTCCAATGAATATTCTATGGAAGCAAGACTATACTTTGCCTCTTGCACTTTCAGTTTCTAACAACATGCATGTACCTAGCAATTATGCAGTCTAGTGGATGATTAAATATTCCCTTAAGTCACATCCCCTCCCCCCCCTACCTATTCCTTTGTATGGCAAGTTTGTTACATGTATGTACCTCATACAAGCCTTAGTTGCTTCATGTTTGTAGGGCCATGTTGATGATCATTTAAATATGTACAACAGTATACATGTATGTTTAATGAACTCCTGTACCCATTCCAGATTGGTAATACTCCATTACACCTTGCTGCCAAGGGAGGTCATACTGCTTGTGTGGAACATCTCCTTTCCACTCCTGGCATTGATGTAAACAAGGTGAGTTGCAATTGGGCTATTGGTCCATTGAATGTTATGAAATGGTTGCAGGACCTTGAAAAGTGCAGGTACTTGTACATGTATGTGCTAATAAAGGTATGTGGGAGGGTGTGTACTTGCCCTTAAAAACAGTGTGAGGGATGTAGGCCTAGGAGCAAGGTGGTAGAGTTTTGTTTCATGAGAGAACATCAGCACAAAATGTAATGACTTGACAAGCCCAGAGTTGGTAAGATATCTGATTATGGTTATTTCATTAATAGCCATGAGTTGACTTCAAACTCACCCCATTCTTAATGTTCACATTAATACCAGGAGTGGAAAGGAGATGTTCCATGCAAGCAATATGGCCTCCCACTGCAGCACAGTGTAATGGATTAAAACCGTCGAATTTTCTTTGTGAGGTAAAAGCTGAGTAGCTATTGATTCTTTGGCCAAGTTCGCATTGTGAAAAATAGTTTTAGGGTGTAAGGGCTGATTACTTGCATATACATAGGGACTGTATAGTAGTATCCACAAAAATGTTTACTGCTTTCCTTCAGGGCACAGTGATGAAAAAATGTTTTAAAAACCGTATTTGTTTACCTGATTACCATACATTGTTTACACTTAATAAAACATCAAAAGTATAATCCTAATGAAGAAATGATTGGAGATTCTAAGAATAAACTTAGCATCTCTATTACTGTATGGTTCAAAAGTTATAAACAAATAACCACAAAACTGTACCAATAAAAAGTAGGCAAACAAATTTTTTTATTAAAACTGGTAAAGTTTGTGTTGTAGATTAAGTGAAAGGAAGATTACAGGCAATTATGAAATTACCTGATAACTGTAGGTCTGTAATACATGTATTATATCTGTAATCCCTTGTTTCCTCAGTTTAAAAATCACACATCATCGAGTCACAAATTTATATCTTGTACACACATACACAATAGGTATTCAGTTTGTGAGACCTGTTAGATGCAATTGCATATAGCCACTTCCCCCCCCCCCCCCCCCCCCAAACATAAACTCGTTTTATAGTCATGCATGCGACTTTTTTATTGATTAGGCTCTCTCAACACTGTACCAAACACGCAGCTCCACCAATTTGGCGACCAGCCTTTTTTTCTTATTATGGACAAAAATCTGCCCACCCACTTTAAAAATCCCTCCGTGGGCCCTGGTTTTGGTGACCATGAACTATGTACATGCACTTTGTACCCACCATGTTGACTTAACTATTCTTCCCACTCCAGCATGGTGGTTATACTCCCTTGTACTACGCTGCAATGAAAGGTCTTACTACTTGTGTTGATCATCTCCTTTCCACTCCTGGGATTGAAGTGAATGCAGTATTCCAGAACATTTTAAACTACCATATGTAATGTTATGTTTTTTTTTTGTCTACTAATGCATTTATATTAAAAACATATATATTATATAACTGTATCTAGAGATGTTGTTGGTGGGATTCCTCATGTCCACCTATGCCCCCCCTCCCCCCCCCCCCCCCAACACCTGTTGCTGGTGCTGGAAGTGACTCACTGCAGCTGTCAGCAGTCTTGTTCTTCAACATGGGGACACATGCTCCTGCTCGTTGGGTGTGGCATTATTTAACTTATTCCACTGGACGATCATACAGACATACGGTATCTTATTGCACAAATTCGTTACCTTCAACTAATATTTTATTCATTGCCTAAAATCATATGCATATTTGTTAAAGTCATGAAAATTCCAGTAAATATCAATTACAGCTGCAGATGGGCTGTGGTTTCTTCTTGCACTCCTGATCATCAAGGGATATTATGGACACGCAATCCTGTCTTCTTACTACAAACTGGTAGCTGTTCATCTGAACGGTCCCTCCAGACTCCACCCACTGATCTAGGATGGTACCACTTCAGAGCCACTGCAGTTGCAAAACTTACTTGTCAGACGGAGTGAGTACTTGAATATAACCACACTAGAATCAGGATTGCAACTGTAAACCCAGTCAACAGCATCAGCTGTACACGAACAATAGTTGTTTTCAACAATGTTCATTATTGTACGGTATACTGCTTTTTGCACATCTGTTTCTAAATCCCAAGGCCATTGAAAGCAGTTAGCTGATGGACCTGCTAAGTGTATCTGAAAGAGTGCATTGCCTGTACAGCATTTACAAAGAACATAACATTTAACATTTAGAGCAACAGATGGGCAATGCTCACTTTGGACTGCCACCAATGTGGTGTTACTTGTAGCAGCCATAGGGTACTGGTAAATGTAATGTCACATACGTACCACCCTCCGTCTTTGATGTTGATGGGAGAGAACCGCATATCAAGTTTAAACGTTGCTCCACTTAGGTTGGATACCACAGTACTGTTAAGAGGAACTGAGGGATTGGCTGGGCCAAGCCACTTGATGGTGAGGGTTCCCAGGGCTCCCACAGCAATGGACACTGAGCAGGTCATGGAAAAGTTTCCTTGATCAGTTGGGCTGTCAGTGGCTGCAATATTGATTATAGACTGGGGAAAGGCTAAAGACAATGGCAGAACACAAGAATAATGAACAAGTATATAACTTTACCCTGTTTTAACTCACATTTCAATGTCTGGATAATAACTGGTGGAGTGTATGGTCCAATGGATCCCTTTTTATTGATGGCTGCAACCATGAATACATAGTCAGTGAAAGGATCTAGTCCTGTTGCATTAAACATCATGACATGGCTCTCCACTTGCTCTGTAGTGACATTTTGAAGAGCTCCATATCGAACTATGTACCCTACTATATCACTGTTCTGGCTGATGCACGGGACAGGTGGCCAGGCCAAAGTGACTTTTGTATCAGACTTGGATATCTCAGTCAGATCACTAGGAGCAGCAGAAGGAACTGAAAGAAAATAATAACACTAAATATATTAAATACGTTTGTTTTTAATACCTGTTGCCATGGTAACTACTGTACAGTTGGCTTGTGTCACATAGCCTTCCCTCATTGCCTTGATGGTCACAGCATATCTACTGTACTCCTCCAGACCTTGGATGGTGTACTGAGTGGCATTAGTGTAGCCCACCCCAGCACTTCTTACACCACTACAAGGTCCCTGGTACATGTAGGATACTGAGTAGCTGGTGAGGCCATCATCATCACTGGGCATCCAGGAGAGAAATATTGATGTTGGGAACAGACTCTGACCTTCTATTACAGTGGGAGGACCTGTATCATATATGTATGGAACGTTTGGACATTGGTGGGAGAGGGGGGCCTATAGAAACATTCAAACATATATATTATTATGTGGAAAGAATACTGGAATTATAACCAACAATATAAAGAGTTGATTCCATTGGTAATGCCCTAAACAACCGATATATGTTGATAGAACTTATGGAATGGATTGGAAACACGTTGCTATCGCGAAGCATGGATTTGCGCAATCCAGGGATTGTCCTGTGCAAACACTGGATCCATTATTGGTTTGTTTGCGCAATCTCAAGATTGCTCTATATTTTAAACCCAATCAACCAACTATAGTTGTATCGTCTAC
>OX442423.1:2213536-2279485 GCA_949361645.1 Spongilla lacustris
TTGGTGTATTTCTGTTCCAAACTGAGATTTGATAAATCCTATGTCAATTACACACACACACACACACACACACACACACACACACACACACACACACACACACACACACACACACCTAATCATATTCATGCTTTTGGTAACCTTGAGGTCAGACCTTACTGACAATGCAAGCAGCTGTCTAGATACATAAACAAGCCATAAATGGAAAATATCTGTAAGCATATAAGCACATTCATCAGGAATCGTTTCTATTCTGATCAGGAATGAGACTTTAACTCAAAACCTTTGACTTTTTCCTGACACACAGTTGCAAAATGGAAGCTCGGAGAATAAAATGCGTATAAGCAAATGTGTATCTTCTTACCACTTTATAATATTATGAACAAAAACTGTGTGTGCCCCTACACCCCCCTCCCCCACCCCCCTTTCTGCTCCGACCCTCCATCTTTATAGCTGACCATGTACATGTATGTGTGTATACATACAACTAGTGTTGGTCATGAAAGTAATATATAATGACAGATGCATAATATACATTTAACACTATAAATTATACCGGTATACAATGTAATGATTACTCTTTTAGTACATAGATTTATATGTATTTTGACAGGGACTGTTGAAATGCATGAGAGGAATAATCTATTCAATGCCATAAGCCAAGCTGAAAAGGCTTTTACATTGTAAACTGAGTTGATTATACCGGGTGTGTACCACTTGTTGAATTTGAAAGGATCCCGGCAATCAATTTTTGTTTTTCTATGCTTGTTCTAAAAGAGAATTATGATATCATACATTTATTATTATTTTTAAAGTCGAACGTATATGTGAGTCAAGTAATATGTATGATCCCATTCATATGATATAACAGTTATTAATCGATTTATGTAAAAGCAGATTTAGCCTACTATAGTAGGTTACACTTGCAGTACTAGCTATAGGACATTATCCAGTATTTTAGAACATTAATAATTATAAAGTCCTATTCATCTACTATTATTAGCAATATTACAAATACAGTCTGATGTATAAATCTTGAACAGATCCATCATATACATGTAAACGTACATAAAATGCTAACTATACCTATACCCTGCATCACTTTAATCTGACAGAATTGAACTTGCATGTTTTACATGTACAGTGTACACAAAAATATATATTTAGTA
Organism: Spongilla lacustris; assembly: GCA_949361645.1. Taxonomy (NCBI): domain Eukaryota; kingdom Metazoa; phylum Porifera; class Demospongiae; order Spongillida; family Spongillidae; genus Spongilla; species Spongilla lacustris. The sequence goes on from OX442423.1 coordinate 2,214,706, forward strand.
GACATCACTTTGCCAATGAAATAACAAATATATTGCACAGACTAGCTAGTATAGCCGAGCTCGCACGTCCAAAGCTGCACGTAAATAAGTACTCAGGATATATACAGCTAGTAACGTTGTACTGCTCAGAATATAACGCTGTTGGAACACAGTCATATATGTGTACATGTAAGGGTGCATGAAGTATAAAACCGAACATAGCATTTAACAACCGGTACCGTAAGAACTTAGTATATACAATGCATATGTTAGCCTGGGTAAAATTCCTTGAGTCGATCACTTTCCCTTGCATATACATTAGCTGCATTGCACTAGCTGCTGTAATCGTTTAAAATAATTGTGGGCGTGGCACAATGCCAAAGGTACGTACGTGAGAGTGGATATCATATAGCCCCCAGCCGCCGCTCCCCCCCTCACACACACGCACACATGTCTGAGTATATGTGGCAGTGAGTTCAGATAACATAGTGTCAATCATGTTCGTCTTGTTAGCATTACATGTAACTAGGAACGTAGTATAGGTGACGTCATTGATAGTTACGGGAATTTTTTTTAATCGTACAATAATCGTATTGTGGGTCGCGTCACGTGGCCCTGGGCGGTTTGGAGCAATTTGGCAAGAAGGTAAGTGAAAGTGTATCTTCACATCCTCTACGTAGGCAAGGCCACAAGGGGGCTGCCACTCCTGCCAGGTGTATCTCTACGGCAAAAATGTTAGTATCTTGAAATAATTGGCAAGGCCAAAAGGGCCGGCTAGCCTACCGATTGGGGAACGCAACGCAAGGTAAGTGATCAATATAGTAGTGTGATGACCATGCGTGTTTCTCCACGTTTTGCCTCGAAACTAACAAACCAAATAAAAAATACGGAGCGCGAAAGAATGCTATGGTGGAATACACAGCAACGTTGCGTCGTGGCATAGCTATGGTCGTGGTAAGTGGTTACTGGTACACGGGTGTCTGTGCCTGTATGCTTATATCACGTGTAAGGCAGGTTCAAGACAAATCTGTTTGTGTCAGATCTGAAGAAGAAAGGTATGTGCATGGTGATACTGCGTTTTACTAAATTTATGACCGCTAGGTTTGTTCTAAACGATTCTGATCTGGAAGACTCGCCATTGCAGAAACTGCATCCTGAGGTAAAAATCGTATCATCTTAATTTTAATGTCATTTTGTTTCCCTCAGAATATTGAACTGAAGTATTGTGCTCTTCTAGCGGACTGCTTCCTATATTGAACGTTGTAGTTACATGTATGATGTGCTTTTGCTGTTTTTTAATCACAATTATACAAAAAGATCATTAAAAATTTTTAATAGTATGCAGGCTTTGGGTAGGTTTAACCCTTTCTTACTGTTTATGAAAACATCATATTTCCATACGTATACATCATATTTCCTTCGCAGAAAACATACGTAATTACGGCTGTTCATTGAAAGGAAATATAGTAAATCCGATACTCAGGGCAGTTAAGGCATGGGTTCTCAATAGAAACCTTTTTTCTAACATAGTTGCTATGCACTGTGATATATTTAAATTATGAATGCATAATATTAAAGCCCGTAAGGCGTATTAAACTCGATATAGTATTGCATTTAATGCGTGATGACGTGATCACGCGGACACGGGCAATTAATGAATATATACCTTAACCGTATGGAATCAAATACGGAACTGAAGACGTGACAGTAATGTCTTAAAAACTTTAGTACATATTGCACTTACTATGGACTACATAAGTGCCGGTAGGACCTTTCTGAATTCAGTCTTAGCAGACAGATAAAATTAATAACGCTCTACAGTTTGGACCTTTTTTATCAATTTAATCAACTAATACTCACAGTAACTTGGTAATCAAGATCATGATCGTCTGGTCCTACTGCAATTCGGTAAGTACAATGACTCTAGAGTTTTATGGTAGATGTTAAAAAAATTAACTGGCACGGCATCAACTCAGTAAGCGTTGCTTTTGTTGAGTACTACCACCATTTTCGCGCGCCACCACGTAACTAGGTTACGCACGCGCGCCGCTATGGCGGGATAAGCCCGCGTTCGTTCGGCTGCTAGGGTAATAGTGGAGCGTACGCATGTTTTTGTTTTGAATCACCAGCCTTTTTAACTACAATAAGCGTTTGTGGGTTCTGCTCAGTCGTGCTGACACGGATACCACCCACAAACCGCATTCTAAACGATTGTGGGTTTTGTGGGTGCTAACGTATACGCACACACATAAACAAAGCGTGTAACAGCTTTCAAAGGAGCTCTCTATGGCAATGCTCCTGAAAGTCCTCTGTATACCCCCTACATGTGTTCTCCTGTATGTTATTATATGGTGTGGTATGAGGGAAGATGGGTGTGGTGTGAGGAGGGAAGATGGTGTTTAGGGGGAAGATGGGTGTGGTGTGAGGAAGGAAGATGGGTGTGGTGTGAAGAGGGAAGATGGGTGTGGTGTGAGGAGGGACGATAGGTGTGATGCGGATGGAAGATGGGTGTGGTGTAAGAAAGAAACATGGGTGTGGTGTGAGGAGGGAACATGTGTGCAGTGTGAGGAGGGAAGATGGGTGTGGTGGGAGGGAAGATGGGTGTGGTGCAAGAAAGGAACATGGTGCGGTGTGAGGAGGAAACATGGGTGTGAATGTGAGGAGGGAACATGGGTGTAGTGTAAGGAGGGAACATGGGCGTAGTGTGAGGAGGGAACATGGGCATAGTGTGAGGAGGGAACATGAGTGTGGTGTGAGGAGGGAACATGAGTGTGGTGTGAGGAGGGAACATGAGTGTGGTGTAATGAGGGAACATGGGTGTAGTGTGAGGAGGGAACATGGTAAGGAGGGAACATGGGCGTAGTGTGAGGAGGGAACATGGGTGTAGTGTGAGGAGGGAACATGGGTGTAGTGTGAGGAGGAACATGGATGTAGTGTGAGGAGGGAACATGGGCATAGTGTGAGAAGGGCACATGGGTGTAGTGTGAGGAGGGAGTGTGAGGAGGGAACATGGGTGTAGTGTGAGGAGGGAACATGGGTGTAGTGTGAGGAGGGAATATGGGTGTAGTGTTAGGAGGGAGTGTGAAGCGGGAACATGGGTGTAGTGTGAGGAGGGAGTGTGAGGAGGGAACATGGGTGTACTCAGTTGTGTGAGGAGGGAACATGGGTGTAGTGTGAGGAGGGAACATGGGTGTAGTGTGAGGAGGGAACATGGGCATAGCATGAGGAGGGAACATGGGTGTGGCCTTCTGTGCACCTTTTGCCTCTTCTAGAGCACTCCTGTGGTCCAGCTAGGGCATTGAGAAGCGAACATGGGCGCTGGAGGGAACCATCTACATGTCTGAAGTGCGATTATTATTGTAATCCATCCGCTGCTGTGAAAACATGGGTCTGGGTACGAGACTACCCCCCCCCCCCCCCCCCCACACACACACACACACACACGACACAAAACACGGGCTCCCACGCGCACCCACATACAAACACACAAACATTATACAAAGTACTTAAAGATCGAAACAAAACACACGCAGTGAACGAGAATGACAAATTATATCAGCCGCCTGGCCGCATCGCTCACGTGCGAAAACGTAGCAATGAATTTCATTAATCTATAATTTTAAAACCCACGCCTTAACTGCCCTGAGTAATTTCTAATTCCAGGAAAGGGTATCTAATTGTGGTATTTACTTGTGGTTTACACAATACATGAACGTATACATAACTGAAATGTGGTCATTTCGTCCCATGAGATCTTTGTAACAGTTTCTATCTTTAAAGTAAGCATCCTGCTCTTTCCTCAACTTTATACCTGACTTTGATGGTAACCACGGCATTATTTGCGAACGAAAAAGGAAACTAAGCCTAAACGAGATGAAAGCCTACAGAAGCTAAATAGCAAAAAAAAATTCATCATTACCGTTCGAATTGATGTCGATACGAGCGGCGTAAAGTCATCCTTAATTACGGACGAAAATAGATTAAAGGTTAAGGCAACCTTAAAAACAAGAAAACATGTTTACGTGATTTTGACAATATGGCATTTATTGCTCGATCCGCGCATTGCTGTATCTCCGCTCCTATCGCTCAATGACTAATACGTACGCATACAAGTAAACCGAACAACACTTTAGGTGGAGATATATATGTTCTTAAGCCAAGTTTGGCTGCAAGGCTAAGGCTGTTACACTTGATAAGCATGTATGGTCTGGGTAAGAGACATCAGTGCTGTAATATAAATTCCTCTGGGACGCGACCAGAGTCAATGCAAGTCTGGTCGCGTCCCAGAGGAATTTATATTACAGCACTGATGTCTCTTACCCAGACCATACATGCTTATCAAGTGTAACAGCCTTAGCCTTGCAGCCAAACTTGGCTTAAGAACATATATATCTCCACCTAAAGTGTTGTTCGGTTTACTTGTATGCGTACGTATTAGTCATTGAGCGATAGGAGCGGAGATACAGCAATGCGCGGATCGAGCAATAAATGCCATATTGTCAAAATCACGTAAACATGTTTTCTGAGACCTATATTCTCATACAAGTAGGAAACTTACCTATGCATGTTTGGCGTGCTGTTCTGAGAAGCGTCAAGTACACAAAGACCACAGTCGACAGGGCCATAGCCAACTTCATAGTCTTACGTTGAACTAATAGCATATTGTAGGCTAGCAACAACAGTGAACCGCGGAATAAATAATTTTTTTAAAAATTATTTATTCCGCGGTTGCTAGCCTACAAGTATCACCAGAGTTTAGGTAGCGCATCACGTGCTCAGAGTAATTAAAAGGCAGCAATAATTGAATTCAATTGTTTTAATGAACCGCTTGACTTCTAATACCTACTATTCCTCACATGGTGATGCAGGTAGCTGTTTTGACAGCCATCATTTCAAAGACGACAGTGAACTGTTTTATGGTTATTTTCATTGCAGGATGAAGCTGCAATGTGTTCAGAAACACGATAGGATTTATTGGCGTAGTCGGCAGGATTAGCAGATTCAACCTCTCATGGCAGAACTAGGCGAGCGTATCAAGCTCTTCCAGCGGCAGATGGACTCACAGCGGGAACAAACAGAAGCAACACACAAGTTGCAGAGGAGGCGTGTCCATGCATAAACATGTTGATGACCATGTACATGTACATATGTACATGTGTACATTGTACCCACCATGTTGGCTGAACTATTGTACCCATTCCAGGATGGTTATACTCCATTACACTTTGTTGCAAGGGAAGGTCATACTGCCTGTATGGAACGTCTCCTTTCCACTCCTGGTATTGACTCGATGTAAACATCATGGATGAGGTGAGTTGGTCCACTGAATGTCATTACAGATGCATATCCCTTAGGAACAGATACATGTAAATGCACATGTATATAATTATACATGCTCTTCTTAGGAACAGTGTGAGGGATGTAGACCTGTGATCAAGTGGTTGAGTTTAGTTTTAGTGATAATAGCAGCACAGAATGTATTGTCTGTGCTGAAATTATTACACACGTAAATGAACAAACGGTTAACCAGATATGCTGTAGCACCAGATGTAGTATGTGGCACAATGTAAAATATACATGTACATTGTAGAGGAGTCATACATGTAGATATTCAGCATATGGTACTTGAACAGGTGAGGTTCCCCCCCCCCCCCCACACACACACACAAATAATACCAGTTAAAGTAATCAAGCTACATGTAATTTATTATGTGAAGTAGCACAGTGACTAGGGCATCCTTACTGTCCGAGTTGCCTCCTCCAATGAATATTCTATGGAAGCAAGACTATACTTTGCCTCTTGCACTTTCAGTTTCTAACAACATGCATGTACCTAGCAATTATGCAGTCTAGTGGATGATTAAATATTCCCTTAAGTCACCTCCCCTCCCCCCCCTACCTATTCCTTTGTATGGCAAGTTTGTTACATGTATGTACCTCATACAAGCCTTAGTGGCTTCATATTTGTAGGGCCATGTTGATGACCATTTACATATGTACAACAGTATACATGTATGTTTAATGAACTCCTGTACCCATTCCAGATTGGTAATACTCCATTACATCTTGCTGCCAAGGGAGGTCATACTGCTTGTGTGGAACATCTCCTTTCCTCTCCTGGCATTGATGTAAACAAGGTGAGTTGCAATTGGGCTATTGGTCCATTGAATGTTATGAGATGATTGCATGTCCTTTAGAAGTGCAGGTACATGTACATGTATGTGCTAATAAAGGTATGTGGGAGGGTGTGTACATGCCCTTAAGAACAGAGTGAGGGATGTAGGCCTAGGAGCAAGGAGGTAGAGTTTTGTTTCACGAGAGAACACCAGCACAAAATGTAATCACTTTGCTGAAATAACAAGCCTAGCGTTGGTAAGATATCTGATTACGGTTAATACTCATAGCCATGATGGCTCGTGAGTACTTCAGTCAGACTTACATGTAGTTCCACCATTTGTACATTGTACCCACGGGCCATGCATATGTTGACTGAACTGCTGTAACCCACTCCAGAATGGCTATTCTCCATTACACCTTGCTGCCAAGGGAGGTCATACTGCTTGTGTGGAACATCTCCTTTCCACTCCTGGCATTGATGTAAACAAGGTGAGTTGCAATTGGGCTATTGGTCCATTGAATGTTATGAAATGGTTGCAGGACCTTGAAAAGTGCAGGTACTTGTACATGTATGTGCTAATAAAGGTATGTGGGAGGGTGTGTACTTGCCCTTAAAAACAGTGTGAGGGATGTAGGCCTAGGAGCAAGGTGGTAGAGTTTTGTTTCATGAGAGAACATCAGCACAAAATGTAATGACTTGACAAGCCCAGAGTTGGTAAGATATCTGATTATGGTTATTTCATTAATAGCCATGAGTTGACTTCAAACTCACCCCATTCTTAATGTTCACATTAATACCAGGAGTGGAAAGGAGATGTTCCATGCAAGCAATATGGCCTCCCACTGCAGCACAGTGTAATGGATTAAAACCGTCGAATTTTCTTTGTGAGGTAAAAGCTGAGTAGCTATTGATTCTTTGGCCAAGTTCGCATTGTGAAAAATAGTTTTAGGGTGTAAGGGCTGATTACTTGCATATACATAGGGACTGTATAGAAGTATCCACAAAAATGTTTACTGCTTTCCTTCAGGGCACAGTGATGAAAAAATGTTTAAAAAACCGTATTTGTTTACCTGATTACCATACATTGTTTACACTTAATAAAACATCAAAAGTATAATCCTAATGAAGAAATGATTGGAGATTCTAAGAATAAACTTAGCATCTCTATTACTGTATGGTTCAAAAGTTATAAACAAATAACCACAAAACTGTACCAATAAAAAGTAGGCAAACAAATTTTTTTATTAAAACTGGTAAAGTTTGTGTTGTAGATTAAGTGAAAGGAAGATTACAGGCAATTATGATATTACATTAATTATCTGATAACTGTAGGTCTGTAATACATGTATTATATCTGTAATCCCTTGTTTCCTCAGTTTAAAAATCACATCATCGAGTCACAAATTTATATCTTGTACACACATACACAATAGGTATTCAGTTTGTGAGACCTGTTAGATACAATTGCATATAGCCACTTCCCCCCCCCCCCCCCCCCCCCCAAACATAAACTCGTTTTATAGTCATGCATGCGACTTTTTTATTGATTAGGCTCTCTCAACACTGTACCAAACACGCAGCTCCACCAATTTGGCGACCAGCCTTTTTTTCTTATTATGGACAAAAATCTGCCCACCCACTTTAAAAATCCCTCTGTGGGCCCTGGTTTTGGTGACCATGAACTATGTACATGCACTTTGTACCCACCATGTTGACTTAACTATTCTTCCCACTCCAGCATGGTGGTTATACTCCATTGTACTACGCTGCAATGAAAGGTCTTACTACTTGTGTTGATTGTCTCCTTTCCACTCCTGGGATTGAAGTGAATGCAGTATTCCAGAACATTTTAAACTACCATATGTAATGTTATGTTTTTTTTTTTTGTCTACTGATGTGTTTATATTAAAAACATATATATTATATAACTGTATCTGGAGATGATGTTGGTGGGATTCCTCATGTCCACCTATGCACCCCCCCCCCCCCCCAACACCTGTTGCTGGTGCTGGAAGTGACTCACTGTCAGCAGCCTTGTTCTTCAACATCGGGACGCATGTACCAGCTCGTTGGGTGTGGCATTATTTAACTTATTCTACTGGATGATCATACAGACATACGGTATCTTATTGCACAAATTCGTTACCTTCAACAAATATTTTATTCATTGCCTAAAACCGTATGCATATTTGTTAAAGTCATGAAAATTCCAGCAGATATCAAATACAGCTGCAGATGGGCTGTGGTTTCTTCTTGCACTCCTGACCATCAAGGGATATTATGGACACGCAATCCTGTCTTCTTACTACAAACTGGTAGCTGTTCATCCGAACGGTCCCTCCAGACTCCACCCACTGATCTAGGATGGATACCACTTCAGAGCCACTGCAGTTGCAAAACTTACTTGTCAGATGGAGTGAGTACTTGAATATAACCACACTGGAATCAGGATTGCAACTGTAAACCCAGTCAACAGCATCAGCTTCACACGAACAATAGTTGTTTTCAACAATGTTCATTATTGTACGGTATACTGCTCCTTGCACATCTGTTTCTAAGTTCCAAGGCCATTGAAAGCAGTTAGCTGATGGACCTGCTAAGTGTATTTGAAAGAGTGCATTGCCTGTACGGCATTTACAAAGAACATAACATTTAATAGTTAGAGCAACAGATGGGCAATGCTCACTTTGGACTGCCACCAATGTGGTGTTCCTTGCAGCAGCCATAGGGTACTGGTCAAATGCAATGTCACATACGTACCACCCTCCGTCTTTGATGTTGATGGGAGAGAACCGCATATCAAGTTCAAAAGTTGCTCCACTTAGGTTGGATACCACAGTACTGTTAAGAGGAACTGAGGGATTGGCTGGGCCAAGCCACTTGATGGTGAGGGTTCCCAGGGCCCCCACAGCAATGGACACTGAGCAGGTCATGGAAAAGTTTCCTTGATCAGTTGGGCTGTTAGCGGCTGCAATATTGATTATAGACTGGGGAAAGGCTTACGAATGTGGCAGAGCACAAGAACACAAGAATAATGAACAAGTACACAACTTTACCCTGTTATAACTCACGTTTCAATGTCTGGATGATAACTGGTGGAGTGTATGGTCCAATGGATCTGTTTTCATTGATTGCTGCAACCATGAATACATAGTCAGTGAAAGGATCTAGTCCTGTTGCATTAAACACCATGACATGGCTTTCCACTTGCTCTGTAGTGACATTTTGAAGAGCTCCATATCGAACTATGTACCCTACTATATCACTGTTCTGGCTGATGCAAGGGACAGGTGCCCAGGCCAAAGTGACTTTTGTATCATACTTGGATATCTTAATCAGATCACTAGGAGGAGCAGAAGGAACTGAAAGAAAATTATAAAACTACATACATTTTAAAAATACGGGTTTTTTTAAATAATACCTGTTGCCATGGTAACTACTGTACAGTTGGCTTGTGTCACCTGACCTTTCTTCATTGCCTTGATGGTCACAGAATATGTACTGTACTCCTCCAGACCTTGGATGGTGTACTGAGTGGCATTAGTGTAGCCCACCCCAGCACTTCTTACACCATTACAAGGTCCCTGGTACATGTAGGATACTGAGTAGATGGTGAGGCCATCATCATCACTGGGCATCCAGGAGAGAAATATTGATGTTGGGGAAAGACTCTGACCTTCTATTACAGTGGGAGGACCTGTATGATATATGTATGGAAGCAATGAAACTCATTGAAAACCTACAGACTGTTGTTACTGACCAATTACGCAAGCTGCTACAGAATCATCGCTTTCTCCAACCACATTCACAGCACTGACATAAAACTTTGCATCAGTGCAGTTTGGAAATGGATCCAACGTGTAAATTGTGACCACGCAGATACTGGTGTTATAATTCTCCTCCGAATACTCTACTAAGGCAGTATCATATCCACCATCTTGTAGGTGAACTGTAGCATTATGATGAGCAGAGATGTTCCATTCCCTCCAAATCATGTGGCTACTGTTATACAACTTCAACCTGTATTGAAATATGTCCGCCACATCGGGCCAAGTGAATGGCTTTTGCCAGGTGAGCTGAATAGTGCTGGTGTTCTTTATGTGTAGCTCGGGGCTTGGTGGGAGAGGGAGGCCTATAGAAACATTCAAACATATTACTATGTGGAAAGAATATTAGAGTTATAACCAACAATATAAAGAGTTGATTCCATTGGTAATGCCCTAAACAGCCGATATATGTTGACAGACCTTATGGAATGGGATTGGAAACACGCTATCTCAAGATTGCCTTTACATGTATATATATTTTTAACCCAATCAACCAACTATAGTTGTATCGTCTACGCCAGAGCTGGGCAGAGCCATTGGGCGGACACACAAATAAGTTGAGATAGCCTGTCGCTCGAGCTCTGGCCGGTCTGGGTAACCTACTAGTATTTCGGCTTTCAAGACGGTAAGTAGTGTGGTAGGCATTACTTAAGTATTAAGAGCGGATTGATTGATACTCAGGTAGAAAAAAGAACACTTCTGGTTCATGGTGGGTGTATTTGCCAAAAAAGGAAATCAGGGAGCAAATTTATTGGGCAGTTGCGCTTATAAATGGGACTTGAGCCGATCGCTTGAAGGGTGAAGTTGCACTTGCAACTGTGTGTTGTGCTCTGTTTGCCATCCAGCATTAGAAACATGTGACAAGTATTTGTTACGTATTTTTCATCAGTTTAAAAAAAAATCTGTCTAAGATTCTAATTTCACCACAATGCTAGCAATGTTAGGAAAGTGATGCATCTATGTGGAAGATTATTATGATGGTGTCAACAACGAGGTCCATGAATAACATAGGTTACAAGAAACAGAGGAAATTGTTTCATAGACATACATGTACTACGTGTGTACGTTTTTTTTATTTCAGCGATTCTTTGAATGTATTCCATGGTCTGTGGTGCAGAAATTCAGTTTGTGGGCCTGTTATTCACGGACCTTGTTGTTGCCGACCCAACCTTCCAATCCCCCCTCCCCCACGTTTGATGTCTGGGTTCTGCCCCTCCAGTTAAAGTACTTTAAATATTTTTGCATCAGGCCCGAAGGTGTTTCGTGTAGAGCAGTGGTGGCCCTCTGCACTTGTATTCCCCCCCCCCCCCCCCCCCCCCCCCCCCCCCCCTTCCTCCTTTCGTTGTTTGGCTAAACACGTCCCTATGTGGCCAAACACATAGAGAACCCCCTAATTTTGGCTAAATGCTTTCAGAAGTCCCACAGTCAAATTAATCAATCCCCCCCCCCCCCCCCCCCCGCCAAACTGGGCCTGGGTAGGTATGAACTATTTGTCTGAGTCCTGCTCTTCAGAGCCAATCAGAGGAGAGGGGCAAGGAGATAGCCTCGAACCTAGCACCAAAACAGTTGCATATCTTATTTTAAATAATATTACAATGGGCAAGAATTACAAGCACTTTAATTGCGGTAAAGAACTGGCCTGGTGACTTGATCATTCTCAATGGCAGACCAGCAAAGTCAAAGAACTTGAAGAAAGAGGTAATGCAAAGATGGTGGGAATGATATTTTTAATCAATGGAAGTTAGTCTTGGGCTGATTGGCTACATATACATGAAATTCAATGGAAGTAATTTATACATGCAAGGCCAATTAAATTCATGATGTAATAATTTGTCTCCATATATTTCAGCAGATACTGATGGTGATGGTGTGGAAAATGGGATATCTCAGGGGAATGTATTTCATATTTGGCATCATTAATAATTGGAAGCTCGCCAAGCAACAGTCTATAACAACTTGAAGGACTGCTGATCAAGATGTAATGAACCTGACCACATTGTCAAGAGTTCTGAACCATGGCACAGTTCAATGTGCTCGGTGTCTCATCAGTATAGAGAACAAATGTATTAGTACACCATAGGCCTTTTATTTGTTCTGTAAACACATGTTATTTGATATATTTACTTATATCATTCGTTACTTATCGCTAATATTACATATTACAGATCTATGCTTTGCGCTCGAGTAATCCCAGGATTGCGCAGCCAATGCATGGTTTGTGGTACAAGCCATGGATTCAGGGTTTGCACAGGACAATTCCTGGATTGCGCAAATCCATGCTTTGCGTGTAACATATATATGACAAGATATCACTTGTACGATGTTTTTTGAATTACTAATTTCAAAACATCTTGGGTCAATGCAGGGATCCTTTTCTTTACATTGGATAGTGACCTAAGAGCAGCATTGACTTTATCCTTCATTGTGAGATGATGAAGGTACGGTCCAAAGGAGATTGATGACAATGCCAAGATGACATTATTCAATGGCCAAGACACAAATGCTGACACAATGGGCAAAAAAGGTTGCTCTTAGGACACTATCTGCAGGGGCTGATCCAGGGGGGTGGGGGGGTGGGGGGGTGGATATGGTGGCAAGCCACCCCCCCCCCCCCCAAATTAATTACAATTATAGTTGTATCTTACTGCATGAGAAAGTTAAAATACGCAGTTATGACTGCATGATCTCAGTAGGGATATAAAACAGTTTCACTGCACAACTTTCTATGATGCTTTTGTGTGAATGATTAATACTCCTAAATATCCCAATTAAAGAAAACTTCAAAATTATAATCTAAATATATTTGCATTGCTATCAATACTGTGGCTGTCAATTCTTCCTGTAGGATTTAGGCATGTATGCACAATACATGGCTAAATGAGAATCTTTCTTGGAATATTTTTCAAGTAATTTCTTGGACCTATTATGGTTTGTAAATGGTGAGTACACAAAAGCACCTAAACTACTCTTTTCACTAACAAAATGCATGGCAGGCACCAATCTCCTAGAGACATCCCTCATATTAGAGCCATTTATAATCTTGAAGCCAACGTCTCTGAAATTTAGCATGTTTCCTTTTCCTTACTCCAGCAACACTAAATCATACAGTATTTTTAAATTAAAACAGCATCTGCAAGCCTGTGTTGCTCCTTTCAAAACAACCTGTTAATGATTCTCGTCTCACATGCATTGATGACTGTGCAGAAGAAGGCACTACACAAGTTGATACCAATGTATGCTTACCACTTATAAATTGCCTGTTGCATCCTTCCATTCAATAGGCAGATGATGCAGTAAGTTTGACTCTATCAGGTTGTGGTGAGACTAAGTTATGTCACTTGGCCCTGTTTATCCGACCCATCTAAAATCTATGTGCTTGCGAAAAATGGTACATGTATAGTTTGATTTAGAGTCTGGATTCAAACTATATCCACATGCACAGGAAACGTTTTAAATATCCAGCCTGGATTTTTTAGGCTGGTTTTTAAAAAATAAAATCCCATCTTGGAATGGAGCATCTAGCGTGGAAATAGCGTAAAAGCCATCCTGCGATTGAGCGTCCAGTGCGGGAATAGTGTAAAAACCATGTGAAACTTCTATCCTGGTTCTGTTAAACAAAAACCACGTTGATGCAATGGATTATATAATTAAATTTATTGCTTCAACATGGGTTTTGTTCGACAAAGCCAGGATAGAACCATATGGTTTTACACTATTCCCACCCTGGATGCCCAATCCCAGGATGGTTTTTATGCTATTAGGATGTTTTTATTTATTTTAAAAACAGCCTAAAAAACTCCAGGCTGGACGTTTATAATTTTTTCCTGTGATGCTGGGCATGCTTCTTTTACATAGTGCTTCATAATAGTCATACTTTGCTCAGCCTTTGGAGGAGGCCATTGTTGATTTGTTTTTACCCTCTCTCACTGGCCAGAGCGCCTCCAATGACACTAAATGAGGTCTCTTTCAGTACACTTGGGTGGTCTAATCCTACATCTGCCTTCCTATAGAGCTTCTATGGGATGCAGCAAATGGTTTGAAGATGCGGATATCAAAGAAAGATTTTTTGCCCCACAAATTGTCAGCCACTATGTCAAGATGTGCGTGTTAGATGCCTATTGGGGTGGGGGGTATGGTGGGGGTGGGGGGGGGGGGGGGGGTGGGGGGGGTTGAAGTTCAACTTGTGGAGACCAAAGCCATGAGCTGATAAAGGCACTGCAGACAGCCAGATGAATGCCCCCCTTTTCACAAGTTGTTTGTAATACCCACTGGTGAGCTGATTGTACAAGTTGTCATAGACAGTTTTTACGGCATCCCAATAGACTGAGTGGTAGAAGATGGAAATGTAGGATTTTGTTGTATGATAAGGGGCTTTGCAATGCAGGAAGAGTTGGAAAAGTGAAACTCAGCTTCATTGCTGCAGACAAGATGATCAAGAGAAGAGGAGAGAAAGAGTAAGAGAAGTTGAGCATGACTGCTTTACCCCACTTGTGTTCTCAACTGCTGGCAGTTTGGAGCCTGATCATCATATCACAATGCACAGTCATAGATAGACCTTGCTTGAAAAGGTTATATGAATGTATGCAAGATAAATATCCATACAAATTTTGAAATGAAATCCTAATTACTTACAACACCTAATAATAAGTATAGGCTCCAGAATTTCAACTCAAGTAATTTATTAATAAATTCTGAACACTAAATGACTAGCATCACTTCTAGCCGAGACATTTGATAAGCCCTATTGTCTGACCATTCACTGGCTCAGGTGCTGCCTGAACCTCTCCCTACTTTGCTCAGCTATAATGTGTATTCGGGGGACCAGATTCACGTCACTTAATACGGACTTTTCATTGGGGGATACAATCATGCTAGCATGTTCCAGGGCAAAGTGGACATTGAGTGTGTCTAATTCCTCTACTTGTTTTGTTCAAGTCATGTGTTGATGATGTATATCTAATAATAATAATATCAGGAGAGTTCAAGGACCTGTCCAGCAGACATCTTAGTCGCCAATTGGGACAATGTCATTGCAGCAGCCTTCGATGTCACTGTTACATCTCCGCTTAATTCTAGTATTGTTATGGAAGCGGGCACGTACTCAGGTGTTACAGCAAGAGCAGCTGAATTCAGAAAACACACTCAAAATGACACAAAATGTACATGTGCTGAACTGAGTTGGAAATGTATTCACCTGGCCATAGAGAGTTATGGTGCATGGGCTCCAGAGGCTTTGAAGGCTTTCTCACAAGTAGCCACTCGTTCAGCCATTCATGGGAATACCTCTAAATCTATGGTATTGGCTGACCTCTTTGGTCGCCTCAGTCATTCTTTAATCAGAGCTAATGCTCGTGCCATTCTGAATCGTTCCTACTCCCACTATGTGCAGCAGGTGGATGAACTTTGTGTGTAATTGTTTGTATTGTGTGTGGTTGTGTGTGAACAAATAATAAAAATAATAAAAATAATAAAAGTATGAATAAATTAAATAATAAATTTCAAATTAATAAAAGCTGCAAACTGTTTTTAAGGGATCAATTCCATTTTGGATTTTCGCAATGTATAGGAGATTTTCATCCATCCATATTTAAAGTACTATTAATTCACTAGTTGTTAATTCAGTAACTATTAAACACTGTACACATTATGTATGAATATACATGTAAAGAAAATATCGCTTACCTGCAATGCATAGGTACGCCACAGACGAGTACATAAAGCTATCAGCACTGTATCCATCCAAAACACATTGAACCGTTGTCGTGTTGTACCACAAATATGCAACAATAACGATGGTGACAGTGTGTACGTCGTTTGGCAAATCTGAAATACTTATCGTGACGCCAGGTACGTCCCCAGGTAATGTTGGATTGCCGTTAATGTACAGGTAGTAGTCCCCTGCAGTTTGCATCGTGCAGGTAAATGTGGCCTCATCGTTTGGCAAGACCACCTGTGAGGTTGGATCTTGCAGGATTCTTGTACACAAATGAGGTATGTATGCTTGTTTATACATGTGCATATTATATCTAAGTAAACTTGTGTATTGTCTGTCAGTGTGTTACGCGTTTATATCACGGAACTCACCACCATTGCTCAAGTGTACGACAACAGCAATAAGCAAGTCTACAAATACAAAATGAAATGCAGCCATCTACTTTTTTTTAGCCTGACACACTTGTGTACCCACGCAGTATCCTACTGTAGAATTTAAGTGAAATACGTATCAGTATATAAAATTTTCGACCAATCTTTATTTATACGTATAAATACCGACGTATATATTTATTGGGTGAAGTTAAAAATTACGTATACGTATTAGATATTCATTATGCCTACGATGCAATATTTATTCTCAGGGCGCATGGTGATGAAGCCGTGAGCTTAGAACGTTCGGTGTTGAGCCTTGTCCTGTCCTTTGCAATACATGTAGTATAAACATTCAAGCCGCACTATTTAGATTGTGGCATTTACCGTTCGTTTCCGCTGTGGGTACGGTGCCGTATGTGGAACTTCCCGAAAGACGACGCCGTAATTACGTATCGATCATCTTTCGGCAATTATAAATTGAATATTACGTAGCCCTTGTTAGCTAAACCATTATTTAAAATACGTATCCGTATTACGTATTACTTTTATACCAACCTTTATTATTCGTATTGCACTTAAATTCTACAGTACTCAAGGGTGTGGCTAGTACTGGTTACGCAGTGATGCCGCGGCCAGCTTTATTCGATACGGTCACGTTCCCGGCTGGCCGTACTTCCACTAAACGGTCACGTTCACGGTCACTAACAAGACCGTGTATTGTTTATACGGTCACGATGACGGCTGGCCGTCAAGCCGCCAAATTGTAATACGGCTAACGGTCAACACTTGCTAGTTATTAAAACCCTCAACGAATTTAATAGCTAGTTATAACAGTTGAACGTGCACAAAATCAAAACCTAATTATTTAAAACCTTTGTTGCAACGCAAAAACAACACTGATTCAAGCCTTTCAGGATCCATCCGCCATCTTTTTCTTTCCACAATTATTTTCATCTGGGAGAAGACTCTCTCTGAAGGAGCACTGGACGCAGGTATAGCCAGATCTTTGCGAGCCAGTTTAGCAATGTTAGGAAATTTTTCTTCATTATCACTCCACCATTCCATTATGTTATTCACCCTCCAATTAGTCATAGGCAATGACATGTACTCCCTGAATTCGTCCATCAACCTTTCCCTCAAACTTTTGGCCATCACTGCCCCTCCATCTTCTATGACATCATGCTGCTGTGTAAAAATAAAAACAACCCAGATTGATGTGAACTACTGTAAATGCATGTCTTACTACAAACCTCAAAGTCAAAGAATGAATCCAGAGCGATTGTATGCACAGTGTTCTCCCCTGAAGATTCCCCTATATTTGCTGTATCTGCATCAGCCACATTCATAAGCTCATCCACAAATTGCTCTATAGCTTCTTGCTTGTCTCGAGCAGGCAACCAACTGAGGTTCTTGTGTCCAGGATGCACAAGTGCAGCATCAGTTAAGAGGGCTAACGACAGGTTAAAACGTTTTTTAAAACCATCTTTGATACTGGCGTAGCAATCGAAGACCTCCTTCGGTAAATCCTTCCATAACACAACATCTAAATGCGGTAAGAAGGGATTTAAAATTTCATAAAATGGTGTTAAATTCTTAAAATAATGCACATGCATCATTCATGCCTACATATTTATATGCGTTTTATGCATACATAAGTATACCTAAATTCCATGAGGTTGGTGGACCTCGCATTTCAAGTGCAACATTAAGAGTAGTCACCTATCTGGATATACTGCACAGAGTAGGGTACTTCTCCCCCTCAAAAAATACTGACATCTCTCTTAATGGCTTCAAAAGCTGGCACTATATAAGAAAAACACATAATCATCCTACTTAGAGAGACACACACTTGACATAATTCCTGACCAGTTGCTTTGCTGATGCCCATTGTCGTTCACTAAGAGTGGGAGAGATGTTGAACTCCCTGCACACTTCCATTATAAATGGCTTTAACCCTAAGCACCGCTCCAACATGTAATATGTTGAATTCCACCGGGTTGTTACATCTTTGATTAGAGTAAGAGCCACAGAATGAGGAAACAAATTGACACCATCTCTTTCATCTATGAAAAAAAAACATAAATTCACTGTAGCCAATGAAACTCCCCAACACACCATCTGTCAAAAGGTCCAACATATCTTTGTCAGCTTTGATCTTCGTCTTTTGTAATCGCTTGAGATGTTCTAAACGTTGAGAACTATTCCTTATTGAGTTTGTCACGTCACGGAACAGTTGGATAAAGTCACGTGTTTGATGATTTGGAACCTGCAAAATAGATAAATTATATTGTGCCAGTGAACTGATATTTAATACTTGCCTGTGTTTTGGATGGATCAATAGCATGTTTGACAATAAGATTGAAAGTGTGACATGCACAAGCAGGATTCTCTTCAACCACATCCTCATCAAGAAGCTGCTGTACAGCATGCAGCTTTGAAATTTGCACCGTTATCCGTTGTGATGCTATCCAGCCTGGTACCCATCTGGTAAGTCATCTCAGAGCATTCCTTCAAGAGACTAGCTATGTTCTCAGCAGTGTGAGAATCTGAAAGAAAGGGATGAACATAAAACTGTGCAGAAAGAGAAAAATCTATTACCATTATCAACCGACAGAGCAAGTACAGCAGACTTCAGTTTCCAGTTGGATTTACCAGCATTCTCTGATGGCACCCTATCGATCCAGTGACCAGTTACTGCTACAAATGATTCACCTGTAGGCAGTGTCGCACTGTCTGTTGTTAGAGATATAGACGTCGCCCTCTTAACAGAGCTAACAACCTGCATGAGAAATAGGAGGAAAAAACGAATTGCTCACTAGAATACACACAATTACAATTACCAGGTCTCTTTTTTCCAAAAATGCTTCATCTTCCAGGGCAGTTGTTTTGGTACGATGTGGCAGAGTGTATCGACCCTTAGAAATAAAGTTAATGTACTCACGAAACTCAGGAACATCATTAAGTGTGGGTGGAAGGAGGCCTGCAGAGTGTGCTACGACCATAAGTGCTAATGCATGCTTTTGCTCTTCTTTAGTAAATTGTGGTACAAGATAAGCATCAAGACCTTGTTCCCTTTTTGAACACATTGTGGAAGCTGTATGAACATTTGCAGGCTCATCCCTAGATGAGTATATACATGTAGGATAACAATAAAACAGCAATAAAAATTCCACAACCAGGTGAACCATCCTCACATTTTGTGTTCTTCGACCAAATGCTTCTTCATTTTACTAGTAGAACCGTCAACGCGGGGTACCCACATGATTCTTTGGGTCTTCTCACAAATGGCGCACAGAGCCCATTTCTCATGGCGACGAGACAGCTTAAAATGACTCCATAGCCATGCGTTTACGAACTTTGGGCCAGTCGGGTGGAAGGCAAACTTCGCTACCGCATCCTCTGGCTTAACCTCCGCGGTCTTCCTTCTCTTTACTGATGACTCAACTACTGCTTTATCAACTGCTTCATCTTCTGCTTCATCTACACGATCTACTGTTTCCAGAATTTCAGGTTCCTGTTGCACGCAACAATTGGAAGACATCTTTGACACCAACACGTGGCCGTCCGTGAAAATCCTTGACGGCCCGGCCAATTTTTGTAAAAAAAATTGACGGCCAGTGATTTTAACGGCCACGTCACGTGATCATTAAGATTGACGGCCACGGTCACGGCCGGGCTGTCTGGGCCGTCAAATGAAGACGGTCCCGGACGGTCACGACTGGCCGCGGCATCACTGTGGTTACGCCAGAGTAATGGTTACATAATTATTTATACAGGGAGCGGAGGATATCGGAAAACGGAACCGTGCATTCGTGTATATAAACTGTAAAATTAGTGCACAACCGTTCATTTTTATTTCGTTATTCCACTGCATCACTCGTGTAATGTAAGCGCGCATCTCAACAGTTAATTTATCGACATGCGAATTGACAGTCTGCTCTGTATTTAAAACTGACCTTGTACCAGCTCACGGTTAACCTAGCGTCCGGCGGATAATGGTTAATGCCTTCATATGTATTTCAAGCAACCCATTCAATGCGCTACAAAATTCTATAACCGTCAAACCATAACCTTTTTTGACACGCCCACAACTTACTAAATTTAATGCGAATCATTTCACCGTATAAAACGAATAGCAAATGCTAAAATAAGCTATGGGCTACCCTTATAGAATATAGCAAGCACAGTAGAACTCGAAACCAGCGCAAACAATCGATTGCCTCAAATCAATCCTCTCCGGCAGTCAAATATTACGTTTCAATTTTTGGAAGACAATTTTTTACGGTAGTTACGCCGTGATTTGTCCAAGTACCTATTTAAGACCGCTATACCCAAGCCTTAAAGTAGTCTCGCGGGGCCATGACGTAATAAATTTCTAATTTATTACGCCTTGGCCCGCGAGACTAATAATGGTGTTTTGCTAATCGTATTCATGACACTTCAAATCCTACATAGGACCTACTAACGTACACGTTATCCACTGTAGGTCCAGATACACAAGCACACACATCTATACATCTATAAACATGCACACACTACACTAACATCTATATACACACTACCATCTACAAATGTATACACAAGCACACACAACACTACCATCTACACTACCATCTATTCACAAGCGCACACAACACTACCATCTATACACAAGCACACATAACATTACCATCTATACACAAGCACACACAACACTAATACACAAACAAGCACACACACCATCTATACACAAGCACACACAACACTAATACACAAACAAGCACACACACCATCTATACACAAGCACACACAACACTAATACACAAACAAGCACACACACCATCTATACACAAGCACACACAACACTAATACACAAACAAGCACACACACCATCTATACACAAGCACACACAACATAACACTACCATCTATACACAAGCACACACAACGCTACCATCTTTACACAAGTACGCACAAGACTACCCAATTACACACAACAGTCACATCTACACACAATACTACATATTATATGTGTGTCAATGAGTGTGTGACAGTGTGTGTGCGTGCATGTGCGCGCGTGTGCATGTGTGATTGAAGGTTGAGTAGCAGTGGCGAGGTGGCTTGTCTGTCACTGGGGGGGCAAATACACAGACTGCCGCCCACCCCCCCCCCCCCCCCCCCCCCACACACACACACAAACACACATGCTGCCTTTGTGTCAGAATTTCGTTACAGGGGCGGATTCAGAATTTCGGCGAGGAGGGGGTGGGTTCCACATGAATGCTTGACGAAAGTGAGGGGCGCGCGCTTCGCGCGCGAAAATTTTTGGAGTGCGCGTTCTAATTTTTGTATTGGAAACTAAGGCAATCAACACCAATAAATAGTGCCCTCTATTCGAGCAGCACGATAACAATAACAAAAACTGTTAGCAATTAACACGTAGCCGATTCTAGATCTCATGACACCAGTCAAGCCGAAATTTTGCCGGAACTATAGAGCAGTATACTTGGATTGTTTACCTACGTAACCGTACTATTACGTAACAGATGCTATAAATATATACCTTGTGGGGTGAAATCCCGCCTTCTTTCCTCCGATCACCGACTCTACAATAATCATTTTAATTTAAAAAACACATTTCGTGTAATTTGCTTGGCGGCTGGTGCGCCCCTATCGTCATTTTGGCGCCCCCTTTTTAAGGCCAGCTGGGGGGGCAATTGCCCCCCCTGCCCCCCCGGCCACCTCGCCACTGTTGAGTAGCATGCGTGTAGATTATGTGCGTTCGTGTAGTCACGCAACACACAAAGGCGCGGATTGATAGATTATAGTGTATTTGTTCCGCACGGATGTTCAATACGTAGCCCGTTGATTAACCGGTCAACCGGTTGATTAACCGGTTAGCCGGTTGTTCAACCGGACATGCCATAATGCGCATGCTCGTATGAATGTGCGAACTCGTGGAGATGAAGAAAGACTCGATCAAGGTGTCGTTTCAAGAATATATTGACTCCTCTTTTTTCCTGTTGGTAGAAAACGTACCAGAAGCGCGGTGATCAGAAAGGAAGTGGCGCAGAGAATCGTTAACCATCTCAAAGGTACTCCAGATGCTGATGGCGCCTTTCGTCACTTCGTCAAAAAGAGCGGCTTTGCGTTGGTGGACTTGAATTGGTTGGAATAAGAGACGCGTCATGGTTGTTTCTGTGAAAGAAAAGAATCAGGTACTAATCCTTTCACGATGCTTTTTTTTCTTGCACCCCCCCCCCCCCCCCTCCCCTCCTGCCTCGGTTACTACACATATGTAATTGAGCAATAGTGTCAGTAAGTTGTACTCGTCTTATATAGAATGGCAATGACCGAACGATGTTTTAGGGGCATAGAGAAATTCTGGAACAGGTTCATAGCATGCAAGGACTGTTTGCGTGCAGGAGAATATGCAAATGCAAAACTGCTGGCTTCTCTTGCACATCACTTGGCCATAGTGGGCATACCTGCAGTAACGATGAGAAAGCAACAACACATGAGGTTGACATAGATTGCGATGAAATTGATGATGTTTCTACATCCTCTTCACAGAGCAATGTTTCAGTGGCTTAACTCGGAGTAGATTGAAGACCTCTGCAAGTAGGGTTCTCCTTTATCAAATACGGTTGAAGGTTGTGACGGAGTCAGAAAAACATAAAGTTCTGGAGGGTTGCCATAGTGCAGAGCTTGGTGGAGGGCACTTTGGTCGTGACAAAACACTTGTAAAGATATCTGAGCGATTCTACTGGCTTGGAATGGTGAATGATGTAAAGGAATACTGCAAAACATGTGAAAAGTGTCAGAAAGCAAATCGGTAAGCAAATATTTACAGTGCATATCACAAACGCATTTCTTTATTTATTTGTAGCAAATTTGACAAGTTTTCTGCGGAGCTGCATCCTATTCCAGTCAAGGATGAAGTGTGGCACACAATTGGAGTTGATTTGATTGGGCCTTTACCCATAACACAGAAGGGAAACAAATACATCATGACAGTTTCCTGTTTATTTTCCAAGTGGCCAGAGGCAACTGCTCTCCCTGATAAAACAGCAACAGGAGTGGCAGAGTTACTTTTCTTGTGCTTTACAAGGCATGGTTGTTGCAAGGTTAAAATTACTGACCAAGGCCGAGAGTTTGTAAATCAGGTAAATGATTTCTGTTGTGGTGATGCAGTTGTATTGTATTTCAGATGAATAATGAGCTTTGTCGTCTCTGTGGCGTCCAGTGTAACATGACAAGTGCATACCATCCACAAAGCAATGGGCTCGATGAAAGGTTCAATCAAACATTGCAACGACAGTTATTGAAGTTTGTTGAATCTGAGCAAAACAGCTGGGATCAATGTTTGGATGCAATACTCTTTTCATATCGAGTATCGTGCCAGGACTCAACCAAGTATTCACCCTTTTTTCTTGTGTATGGTCGTCACCCTCGATTGCCAATTGAGTTCACTATGCAGTGCCCTGGTACCAGTGAGTGTGACAAGCCTGATGATGGATTGCAGCAAACAATACTCGAGTGCAACATGAAGGTATTTTATTTTATTTTAGCTAATTTTAATTTTTTACTCGTATTTAGACAATGGTTGATGTATGGAAGAAAGCTTTGGAAAACATTGAGAAAGCACAAGGGAGGCGAAAGGTCTATTATGACCAAATCCACTGCAAAGACAGGGAACTGTATGAAGTTGGGACTCTTGTGTTGTTAAAGAACAGCAAGAAGCTTACGAAAAAAGGGTCCAAAATTGAGCCTAATTGGACAGGACCCTACCTTATTCATGAAGTATTGTCTAAAGGTACATATCGTCTCTCCCACCCCAATCCACCATTCAAAGTACTGGCACAAAAGTACAACATGACTCGTTTGAAGATATTTTACCAACGAAGTGCAGTTTATTTTGCGCCATTTGATGGTCGGTATATGTAGTGAATAATTACTTTATGTTCTTAAATTTTAGACCAGTTGCAAGACTCTGAATCCGAGTCAAAGTCAGAAGGTAAGGTTGCAATATGTAAATGTAAAGATTTATATTAATATTTGAACAGTAGAGAAGGAGCAGGCAGAAGTAGGTATAAAGGATGAACAAGACCAAGCCACAATGTCACCGTTGAATGTACAAGGTATGTTGAACATATAATGCCGTTACATGTAACATACACTACATGTACTTATAGGATCATTGTATTTATATACTTGTTTATAACTGTTCAGTGATAGGGTAGTGGTGGGGTAGTGACGGGGTAGTGATGGGGTAGTGATGGGTGGTGACAGCTTCGTAGTTAGGCTTCGAAGGTTATTAAGGGCAAAGGATCGTTGGTATGAGTCATAGTGATGATAAATCATGCATAGACAGGATGAACAACAAGAGGACACGATAACTCCCTCAAACACACAATGTGTGTGCACGATTTGGTAATTTACACTTATACATGTATACATCATGTTTATACTGAGCATTGTTTACCCATCAGTGATCGATGTGTTATACTTTTGTAGAATCATCGCCCCTCCACACTTTGGCAGCTGTCGACAAGGAAGACTCACCTATACCGCCAGGTATTTCTAACCAATTCCACAGCCAAATTTTCATAACAATGTTCTGTTTTAAGGCAACCTCTCAAAGGATGATCCATGCAGATGTCAGAAGCGATGTGCCACAAAACGTTGCCCATGTAAAAGAAAAAACCAGCCCTGTAGCATCTGGTGCCATGCTGGCCGAAGCTGCTGTAATACCTCTGCAATAACCAATTGCACAACTCACCTTGTCATCAATGTTTTGGATGAGCAGTCTTTTGTGCCTAACAAAATGTTACTTGATGTAGCTGTTTTGGATGACCCTGATGGTTGGCTAGATGATGAACACATAAGTGCAGCTCAGGATCTGCTACAACAACAGCACCCTAATGTATCTGGCCTGCAGAGTTCGACACTGCAATACAACCGAACATTTGATGTACACAAAGACAAACCATTCGTCCAGTGTCTCCACGAGAATAGGAACCACTGGATAACTGTATCAACAGTTGGGTGTTCAACTGGTGTTGTCCAAGTGTATGACAGCTCGCAACATCTCAAACTGTCAACATCTTTAAAGTGCATTATTGCTGATATGCTGCAGTCAAGCAATGATTCAATTGTGGTGCAATACATCAAGATGCAGGAACAATTTGGGGCAAGTAATTGTGGCCTTTTTGCTATTGCAACTGCTACTGCAATATGCAATGGTCAAGATGTTTGTATGCTTGAGTTTGACCAGTCGGTGATGAGGAAACACTTACTGCAGTGTTTCCAAAGTGGTGCCATGTTGCCGTTCCCGTCACATAGTATTGCAGCAAGGAAGCGAAGGAGGAACTGGTAGAAATACACTGTCATTGCAGGCTCCCATATACAGGCAGCAAGATGGTGCAATGTGATGAATGCCAGAAATGGTTCCATTGTAATTGCTTGCATGTCCCTGTAAGCCTTATGAGAAGGTCCACTAGTTGGTTTTGTTCCCCTGTGTGTTCTAAAACAGTCTGAATGCATCAGGTGTGTGATTTCTCAAACCTGTCAAAATTTGCGACATGCTTCGTGCGCGCGACAGAATTTCCTGGTAGCGACATAATTTCCTTAGGAAATACGGTCGCTTCAATAATTGAAAGCGACATAATTTCCTTAGGAAATATTGTCGCCGCGACAGAATTTCCTAGCGACAGAATTTCCTGTGACACCGGCCAACCGGTTAATCAACAGGTTGACCGGTTAATCAACCGGTTGACCGGTTAATCAACGGGCTACGTATTGAGCATCCATGCGGAACAAATATATACAATGGGTAACGAATATAATAAGTACATAATCAATAATATGCGTTTGCAGTTCAAAAAAGCCTACAATTGTTCTCTATACTGATGAGACACCGAGCACAGTGAACTGCCAGACCTCTTGAAAATGAGGTAAGGTTCATCCCGTCTAGATGAGCAGTCCTTCGTGACAGTTCGTGTCTCCCTTTGTACTGTTGCTTGGCGGGCCTCCAACCAAATATGAAATACATTTCCACTGAGAAATCCACACTTTTTCCAGTTTCAGCAGAAATATATGGAGACAAATTATAACATCAAGATTTTCATTGACCGTGCATGTATAAATTACTTACTTCCATTGAATTTCATGTGCATGTAGCCAACCAGCCCAAGAAAATTGCCATTGATTAAAATGACGAACTATCATTTTATCTCGTTCCTAGCTATGTCGTGACGTGAAGGTGCATGTTCATGACGAAGCCTAAACATTTCAAAGTTTTTGTCTTTTGGTAGGGTCGCGATTCTCTATCTGTTACAGCCCTTTCCTTTCTTTTCTGCCAACCGGACTTGTGCTTGTACATTGTACATTTTAGAAAATGAATTATACATGAATTATACATTCTATTCCGCAGACAAGCGCCTGCCGGCGCAATGATCAAAACAAAACATCAATCACACAAGCAGAGATCGACGGGCCCCAGGGTCAGCAGCCCCCCCCCCCCCCCCCCCCCCCCCTACAAATTACAATTTTTATAGTGATAAAATTATAACCCCACAAGCCCGATTTTGCTGGACACTGTCCAATATATAATAATTATTATAATATTATAATTATATATATATACACCACACCAAGTGTGGTATGCAATGCGAAATTAAAACATGACAATACATAGACAACTGACAAAAAAGTACGCAATAAACTCGGATACAATATGATGCAAAACAGGTGACTACGTCACAACATCAAAACCTGCTCATCTTGCAGTTGGTTGTTGGTCCAACAATTCACTCAGTTCCACTGTTCTAACACTTGATGGCTTTAAATCTCTGCAGCACTGCCTGCAGGAAGACTACCTGCAAAAACCATCTTTTACATTACTGCTATTTGTTCATTCAACCCTCGCTGCATCCGAAACCTGTTCACCAGCTCCCATTTATGTGACACCATAGCCATTTTTTGGACTGTTCTTGTCTGACTCGCTGGAGGTCCCCGCTGGCCTGAATAGTGCGACACATACATGCAAATATATTTCAGAGCCTATATCACTTCCACTCTCAATACCAAGGTTCAAACCATTTCTCTATGTTGATGCATGCATGTACATGCACATGTGAATCTCGCTTAATCATTTACAAAAATTTTAAAAACCAAACTTTACCATTCAGAATGTGCTGTGTATGATGTAATTATAGCAGTGATTTACAACAGACAATCACTAGTGGCAATTGCTCTAATAAGATGCAACAGGTCAATCTCTTCTCTGGGGTACTAGCCTTATTTGTGTATCCCATATTAGGAGGGACACATCGTGGTTTTTCTGGGGTGCTATAATACTTAAATACATGTAGATGTAAATGAATGTATAGGGTCACAACCATTTAGATATTATTCTTCTAGTGTGTTTTTTATCATGATAAAGTAGTATATTGAAAAATTAACAAGCTCAGTAGAAAAACGTTTAGGGACAGGCCAAGAGTATAGATGGGTATTGCAGAAATTATTCTGTACATACATATATAAACCGCTATTACTCATTTGCACCTGCTACATGTACACGTATGTATACACGTGCCCTTCCCCAATAAATAGTACATTGCCTTCTCATAAGTCTAGGGAGAACACTGTGTGTGTCCCCAATAAATAGTACATTGCCTTCTCATAAGTCTAGGGAGAACACTGTGTGTGTCCCCAATAAATAGTACATTGCCTTCTCATAAGTCTAGGGAGAACACTGTGTGTGTCCCCAATAAATAGTACATTGCCTTCTCATAAGTCTAGGAAGAACACTGTGTGTGTCCCCAATAAATAGTACATTGCCTTCTCATAAGTCTAGGGAGAACACTGTGTGTGTCCCCAATAAATAGTACATTGCCTTCTCATAAGTCTAGGGAGAACTCTGTGTGTGTGTGTGTGTGTGTGTGTGTGTGTGTGTGTGTGTGTGTGTGCGTGTGTGTGCGTGCGTGCGTGTGTGTGTGTGTGTGTGTGTGTGTGTTTGTGTTTTGTCTTTAATGAAATAGCACAGTTACATTTGCATATATCATGGTATATAATATATAACTAGTCTCACATAAACTCATGAATATAAGTCAAGAGAGTGACGTGGAAGCACACTTTTAAAAAGGCACATAAAAAAAACCGCAATTCGAAGGCCAAAGTGCTCGCTACAAAGCTGACGATGCCACTGGCCCGCCAAATACACCACATATCATGCTTATTTAAATCAGTACACTGATAAGAGCTAGACGCAAATCTATTAAATTAGGCAAACTTGATATGAAAATTTAATAAACATATAGATTCGTGATGAATGATTTTTATTTTTTAAGGAACCAATTAGTATAAAAGTGATTATGGATATTATGCAATGATGAATATTACACCTGTACAGGTACATTGCATAGCAAATTATCTAGGTGCCTGCTAAATGTACAGTAGAGACATCTGTAATTTCATACTTGTTTCCTTGCTTTTTACTTGATTGGTTCCTACATCACACATTTTTATACATTTATATAATCCTGTCCACATTAGCTAAGTACTAATACTATAATGCATGCATGATACTAAGATCAGATTTTGATGTACATGTACATGTATTCAAGGGTCAATATCATTCTTAGGTGTTTATATAACTAGAGCAGGCTGATCCTCTTCGCTATGAAGTTACAGGGTGTTAATGGTTTGTAGAACTAGCCAAATGCCTTGTACCAGTTAGTAAAGTGGGGGACAGCATCAAGGAAGTGTACTGAAATGTGGCGCACAAATTAAGCGGCAATATCGCGGTCCATGCACTAATATAGAGCTTTTTTATCTGCAATGTTGAAGTGAAGTTTTTCCCTGATTTTATTACTCTTTAGGGCTTCAATTCTCCCAGTTTAAAAAGGATTAATTATTTGGTTCCATGTTGATTTTCCCCCACTGGAATTGGTTTGTATAGGTATGAGACATCACAAACACCTTTTAGTATATTTTTCCTGTGTTCCAATCTTAAGATACACGTTTCTAAAGTTTCCCCCTTCCTAGATGGATAGGGTTGAACTAACTATGAATACCTTTTAAAAGCTCACTCAATCCGTGTAGAAAAGGAGAACAACTTTAGAAGCGGTGTATTTTAAGAACGGAATATAGAAAAAATTGTGTTAGATGTCTCATATCCCATACAAACTGATTTAGTGGGAAAAAAATTAAACACAGTACCAAATTAAGTCCTAAAAATAACTATTGTTGGTACCAAGTATAAATTAACCTTAATTTTTTAATGTCCACAGATGATGTACTCTAACACCGTATAAGATTTTAGATTTAGAGATAAGGGGTGTATGGGAAATTTTCAATCAAATAATGTGAAAATATATATTAAAAAGCACATATTCCATTATAAAACCTACTAGAAGTTAGTGATACAAAATTTTGCACTATTCTCCTAATTGTTTACCTATCCTAATCATAATGACATTTATTAACATTGTTTTTAACTAATTTTGGATCTTGAATATGTGGGTGGTGATTTTCAAATCACGAGGTTACCTGTGTAAGTTGCATTAGAACAACTTAATGTAGCAACTTTATAATATGCACACTGTGCTACAAAAATTGCTAAAGCATGGACCATGGCTGCAAGATATTATTAATAGTAATTGTTAATGTAAAGTATATTTTAATAAAAATATTAAAGTTCAATAATACTTGGTACCAACAGTAATCCTTTTTTAACACGAAAAATCGAAGCCATAAAGAGTAATAAAATCGGGGAAAAACTTAAATTGCAGATAAAAAAAGCTCTCTATTAGTGTGTGGACCACAATATTGCCACTTAACTTGACTGCCATGTAGCAATATATTTCCTCGATGCTGTCTGGTATCCCGCGCGTTAGTACATGTACATGTACATTTACTACTAGATTTGATTTTAAAAAAAACAACAACATATAGCATGCTGTTAACACATAAGCATCTTACCTCCATTGTCTTCCAGAAGTTGTCCATAATACTCCACATCTCATCAATTTTTGTTGTAGAGGAGATTCTCCATACCTGGAATCAATATTTTTTTAAATTTGAAAATTTATTTTAGTGCGCATACATGTACATACACCAATAATAATACAACCACATATGTATTAAACACATCGTACTGACATTTTATGCACTAAGTTTGTAAATATGATCACTATGATAACACAAATGCAGTAGTAAAATAGCACACATATATGTACATGTGTATGCACACTTGTATGAATTGTGCCAGAGGTGCGCTAGCCTTGTCCCCAGGCCCTGTTTTTATTACAGTTAGTAGGAGTGAAAAACTGGGCCTGGTAGACACTGCCAGGGTCCTAGCGTGCATGCGCTAGCCATTACCAAGAATCTTGGTAATTAATTGCATACTGTTGTAATTTTTGAACCTTTCCGTACACCATCTCATTCTCAGTGTAAACTCTAACTTCGTATGTCGACTTACTACCCTTGCTTCTTGGACCAAGTTCTTACCTCTACGATTGGTACATGTAGACTGGCCACCTCATGCTACTTGCCATATTTAACCGAAGCCAAAATGCTGACAATGTACTTGTACTCTTGTGGTGCGCACTCATTGGAACTACCCTACACTTGGAAAACTATTGGTGAAGAGAAGGAGTCTGGTATCAACGGACAAGGCTTTGTGCGCAAGTGTAGGGTAGTTCCAATGAGTGCGCACCATGAGAGTACAAGTAGGTTGTGGAGCAATCTTTTTTATGTGATAACTGGATTGTACCCAGAGCCTGATGAAGACAAATACCACTCGGTTGATAAACAGGTCCTACTCTCTGTTCCTCTTGATGGCAAGGAATGACATCACAAAGTTTGCAGTGGAAGGAGGAAACTTTAATGTATGCAGAATAAAGGCACTAGCCAGCAAGGTGGGGAAGAGTTGTATTCAGCTGCTGATGATCATTCAATTGAGTACTGATCCATTCAGCATAATTGTACGTGGTGTCAATTTGGAGTCAGATCAATTGAGAGCCACGTATCGGCATTCAATGAACTGCTGCAAAACGCTTCTACAAGAGCTTCTTCCAGGGGGAGGGGCGTATTTAGAGGGGGGGGGGGGGGGGGGGGGGGGGGCACCCCCCTCCATCTAAATAATTAAATTAGAAACGAAATTAAAGCAATTAAGTTCCTTCACACGTGCGTGTGAGGTACCTAAGTAGGTAGGTACATGTATGTATAATTTATTCAATCCACTCTATTATACAAACTGCAAAGTAATGGCGAAGCGGGTGAACACATCCATCCTCGCTTATTTCCTCAAAGCACCACCTCGAGTAACAACATTGGATCAGCCGGATGAGTTACATGTACTACAACCACAGGTACAATTGATTATTGTGTTCCTTTACTTCTTTATTAACAATTTAAAAATAATACTCGTTGGGCTCTGTTGATGCCAACCATGATCCTGGTGATACAACTACATGTAGCCTTGATGACAGTAGAGGTCCTCCAGCATAAAAGCGCATTTCAGTGTCTACTCCACACTTCGATGATGTAGCAAGTTTTGTGGGGACTAGGAATATCAGTGATCAAGGCAAATATAACTTGCTCGTCAATCACTTTAAACCAGGTGCTGAATACACTTTTCCAAGGTATTCCAATGGACATTGCCTTTCAACATATGTGGCTCCAAAATTATCCTTGGCTTGTATACAGTAAGCAGGAGAATGGTGGCCCTGCTCTCTTTTTGCAGCATCTGCCTATCATGGGTCAGATCCTGGAGTTCTTGTTAATCGTCTTATATGACTAAATTTAAAAAGGCATTAAGAGTTGATCAGGAATTATGCAGACATGGGTCACCACAAAGAAGCTGTTGTTAGAGCTGAGGGGTTTCAGAACATGATGATGCACAAACAGCCAGACATTCGTTACTCACTGAATGTGGCAATGGACGAGAGGGTAAGGTTAAATAGACAGAAACTGACTTCAATCTTTGAAAGAGTAGTGTTTTGTGGCAGAAATAGCATTGCTCTGCATGTTCACAGGGACAGCTCCACTGATGTAGAAAAGGATCGGTTTAGTTCTGAAAGCCCCATCCCATGGCAATTTCAGAGCTCTGTTACAGTTTAGTGGAGTGCAATCTGGAGACACTATCCTTGCTGATCATCTAGCCACAGCTGCTCAGAATGCTAAATATACATCTTCTGGCATTCAGAATGAGATACAGTACACTTGTTCATAATACATACTACACTAATGCATAATTCTCATACTGCATTGAGATTGGGTCAAACCCAGCTGGTTCAATCT
Organism: Spongilla lacustris; assembly: GCA_949361645.1. Lineage (NCBI taxonomy): Eukaryota > Metazoa > Porifera > Demospongiae > Spongillida > Spongillidae > Spongilla > Spongilla lacustris. The sequence goes on from OX442423.1 coordinate 2,247,003, forward strand.
GTTTAACTAGGAACATGAAAATGCATATTTGTAATAATGCATTGCTTTTCATCTAAACCACAATTATGCATTATGAGCAAGTGTACTGTAATAGATATTCTTGCTGACCAGATCAGGCTACAGATCATTACTAAAGTAAAAGTTGCTCGTAAAGTATTAGCGTATGAAGTAACTGATGCAGTGAACAAGGAATAACTGAGCCTGGTTTTGTGATATGTAAGTCCTGAAAGTGATTTGGTTAGGGAAGACCTAGTGGGGTTCTTTGAGCGTGATACTGGTATTACTGGTCGTGATCTGGCTGACAAAATCACCAGCTCCCTTTTAGGATCCTACAAACATCAGAGGTCAGGCTTATGATGGAGCAGGTAACATGGCAGGCTCAGTTAATGGTGCAGCAGCTGTGATTACAGTACAGTACCCACTTGCATTATACCTTCACTGCACTTCACAGTCTCAACTTAGCTGTTGTAAATTCTGTTCAGGTAACCAGTGTTCGCAACACGATGGGTGTTGTGGGCAGAATATATAAGTTTTTTGTGCTCATCCTAAGCGACAAAGCACTCTAAAAGATGCAGTATTGTCCACCCAACCAGATTCAGCTGTTTTTAAGGTGAAAGATCTTTGTCGTACTAGGTGGGTTCAGCGAATTGATGCAATACAAATATTTAAGTATCTCCATGCATCAACTGTGGCCTGCAAGGAAAGAATTTGTGATGATGGTACAGGGTTATGGTCAACTGACTCACTCACTGATGCTAGGGGTCTACTGCTAGCCATTACAACTACTGATTTTATCAGTGCTTTAGTGATCACAAATTCTTACCTAAAGTACCTGCGTCTAATCTGCAGGCTAAGACCAAAGATATTGTTGCTGCGGTAAAGGAGATAGATAGTATAATATCAACCATGCAAGATGTCAGGGATAATGTCAGTATTCCACCATGCGAGCTGGTACAGTGTAGTAGAAAAAATGGGTTCAGACATGTGCACAGAAACAAGAAGGTGTGGACAACAAGTCCATAGAAGTAATATCCCTGCAGACAATCCATCTGATTACTATTGCTGCTGCATCTCCATTCCTTTACTTGATCACCTGTTGTCTGAGATGCAATCAAGATGTATAAAACATCATCAAATTGCTTTACTGGAGCTGTGTACTGTGCCTTCAATCTTGGTGGAACTCCCAGACGAAGAATATAACACCACGGCTATGAAGTTTGCAGATAGCTACACAGATGATCTTCCATCAGCAGATTGAATCCACATGCAGTGAGCTGTATTGTTGGAAAATAAAGTGGCAACAGCAACAACAACAGCATGGAGAAACACACTTGCCAAGTACCCCCCGGCATGGCTCTGAGACACACCACTTCAATGTTTCCGAACATCAGAGCGCTTATCAGTATCATGTGCACTTTCCCTGTCACAACATGCTCAGCGGAAAGGTCGTTTAGTGGGCTAAAGCGGATAAAGACAGCTTTTCGTTCACTTTTACACATATACTGCAACATTCCTGTTGACATACCTAAAGTGATTGATGAATTCACTTGGCGCCATCCTAGGCAATTGCAATTAGTAGACATTCTCACCAATTGAACTGTACATGTATATGTTGTATAATCAAACCATGTACCATATTATTATTATGTCTGCGCCTGCACAGTATTAAAGCCTGGCAAATGCCAGAGCGCTTACCAGTATTCATAACATAATCAGCAGATCATTTAGTGTGCTAAATCAGATTAAGAGGCTATTCAACAGCTTCTGCATATGCACAGTGACATGCCTGTTAGTTAGTGTATGAAGAATTCACTCGGCACCATCCTTGGAGATTGCAGACATTCTTGCTGATTGAACGTACTTCGCATTAAACTCTGTTGTATATTCTGTTAAGCTGTTAAACCATACTGCCTGAAAAAGTGGATCCACATGTCTTAGCAATTGTCGCCCCTGCTCCTAGCATCGTCAGTACAGTTCTAGAGCCCCCTCTTGCTCTACAGGCAATTCTACAGAGGGAGTGCAATGCACTCAATCACTACTATGCACCTCTTCGTCTGGCAGACTTTGCTGCTGTGTGGTCGTGGTTGCCAAAAATTTTGTGCACGCTAGCCCCTCTATCCCTGAGGGGCCCGATTCCCTTCATGGTCCCAAAATATCGTCCAATATAGACCATGATACTGATGTAGATCTTTGTTCAACCATTAAAAACATTATCCTGACCACATCGCATCGTATTTTACACACCATAAGGGAGATGTAATGGAGAGGCACGCAGAGACCCCTGCATATGTTGAAACATGAGTTTGTACAAAATATGCTAGTTGTCATGCAGGGGCGGATAGAGGGGGGGTTAAAGCAATCAACGATCTTTTAAAAACTATTTGAGGCTTTCAGCATGTTACCGTTCGCGGATTTGCAAGCTTGTACATCATTCCAGCCAAGGGGGTCTATATCGAATCTAACTAAAGCCATGCATGGTTAATACTGTGCAATCGCATATATCAATCAACTTGAGCAGGAAGTAAGCGATCAAAAGACATGAGGATCTTAGATTCTTTTCCTCAGAAAAAAAACCCGGTATCTATAGAGCTAAATTATACAACAAGTACTTGCTTTGCGTCACGAATTAAAAAAGTATGTTCATTTTCATGCTAAATAAACATAAAAGCCAAAAAGTGGATAGGGCGGAGCCCTGGGCCCCACTAGGGGAACTGTCAGTGCTTCCCCAGACCCCTTTGCTGTCACGGGAGAGGCTCCTCCAATTGTGAATATATTTATCAGACCCCCCCCCCCCCCCCCCCCTCTCCAAATCCGGGATCCGCCCCTGTCATGCATATTGGCTCTGGCATGCCAACCAGGGGCAACAGAGTTGCAGACATACAAGCTCCAGGACGGCCGAGGCAGCAAGCGAAACATTTTTCTCATGAAAAAGCTTTAATGCTTCCTCGTTCGCAAAATGGAATGGCTTGAATGGGATGATATTAAACAGTGTGCGTTCTGTTGTCTATATTTACGAAGTTTGATTTATAGCTTGAATTAATAAGGAGAAATATAACCTGACCCATGCACCATTTAGCCTTACCAAAGTTTTTACCATTCTGTCGCCTCTGGGCATAGGAAACAGTTGGGGTCGATCTTCATTGACGAGGCTCACATCTTTTCTATGCAGAGCCAGTTCAGGCCACCTTTTCACCGACTCCCTCAACTGAAATTCCTGCCTGTGCCACTTATTCTCTTAACGGCCACAGCTCCTGAATGGATTGTCGAGGACTTAGTGTCGAACTTTTTTGGGCCAGGGAGGATGTGTATTGTGACAAGACAATCCACTAACAGGTGGAATATATTTTACTCTGCTGAAGAAAACAAGCGTGGCCAAAAGAATCAAGGCACAAGTCACTACATATGGACAGGAAGACCGTGGAATAATGTACGCGCCAGCTGTAGACATAGTAACCCTGTGAAGGAGAGATTAAAGAACTAAAGGTGCCTTGTGCTAGACAGGCATAAAACATGGCTGGAAACTAGGTTTATAATTAGAATATTACGGTACCTGTCTAAATAATTGTGAAGAAACTCCTCATTACAGACACCTTATGTTATACTAATTTGTAGCATACAACACAACGTTTCAACCCCTTTTATTTATAATGGACACGCATTCTTTAAATCGCACATGAAATTTATGCACAAGCAGTGTTTACATCGCCACGCAGAACTTATTTTGTAAGGGCGGGTACAAGATCTGATATTGTGGCCCTCCTGCACAATGGTTGGAGGTAAGACTAGTCTTTTGTACAAGTCAAAGGCATGCCAAAAAATGAAGTGATGAACGACTTCTGTCGCCGAATTTTCTGTCGCCCGAAAAGACCCAAGTGTACATGTATCTTATGTAATCGATGCGTGCTGTGATAATTGCGTGAGCATGTGCACATGGACATAGGTTACAAGAATGGACTACCACATCAAACAACTGCTGCTGCACTGCAGAGTATGTGGACAAAGTCTGATGACTGAGGAGAAAGGAGATCCACAAATGCAAAGCATTTGCAGCTGATATGCAAACTGCTTTTTCTATTAACACCTATACTGATAATGCTTAAGTGTACCCTAAACACTTGGACCATTGCTGTCACCATACAATGCAGAGGATTATCAGCGCCAGGGTAGGAGGAGTGCACCACAGGTGTGCCCTGACACCATTTGTATGGGAAGCAGATACCAATGAAGGTGTAAGGGATAGAGTACACGTATATGCTTTTATGCAACATCATCAATATACAAAGTCATACCACAGGTGTGTGTGTGAGCACTTCAGTATCAATGCAAAGGGTCATGTTAGGAAGCATACAGTTGGCAGAGGTGTCAACCAGTCCTCACACCTAACATGTTAATTGTACATCTTTGGAAGACTGCCCCTCCTCCAATCTTCTCACATGAACCATACCCACCACTCGCAAGCCAAAACAGTGACACTACCCTGAAAGAGTTGAAGTGTGTGGTATGTTCAAATATTTTCACACAGCCCTTTGAATTGCCATGTCGTCAGCTAGCCTGTACCAGGTGAGTAGCAGTATCAACTGCAGTGTGTCCTTGCTGCTCGGAGGATAGCTCCTTGGTACCCACAGAGATGTATTGTTACAGTGTGTGGGGTGCAACAGGGATATGAAGGTAGGCATCACAAACATTGCAATCGAATTTATGATTTCATGTGAACTCAAGACTATACAATTGATTTCTACAGAACAGGCCATTGAACAGTTCATGGGGTTCTTTTGTACGTCCTTCCCAGAGGCCACAGTTTCCACAAAGATGCACATTCTGGAGGATCATGCTACTCCATGGGCAAATTCTACACACGTTTGTTTTGGCCTCTTAGGCAAACAAGGGGCTAAGTCCATCCATGCCAAGTTGACACGACTTGGATTGGCATACACAGCAGTTACTGACAAGTAAAGCATCAGAGACACCAACTCCCACGCCTCAGGCTTAAATTTCACGCTCCCATGCCCAATGAATGTTTTCTCATGCCCAACCTGAACCACCAGGGAAAAAAATTAAAATCATTTGTAAAACCTGCACATGTGACAGTGGAGAAACAAAACATGCACATGTTTCCGTATGGTACGGTACCCGTCCTGACTACATACATGTATAGCCTGGTTATTAATTGCAAGTTTAGTGTTTGCAATCGTGACACGCTTGCAATCACTTGCTATATGGCAGTCGAAAGGTCAGAAATAGCTTCCACTATTGATTTGCTTTCGGATACCAATGACCATGAAGACAACTCAGAACCATCGGCATCAAAGAAACTGAAGGCATCCGCAAAATCCGTTGATGCAGCAAAGTACCGATTTCTATAAACGGTTGGGCACTAGATGTTTATACAATGGTCTAATATAGGTCTGTATTTTCATTTCTAAGCCAGCATACCACACCCACCTCCCCTTCACAGTTAACCTTTATTTAACATAATCTCCCTCCTCTCTAGACCCTTAACACTGTCTGTTCTGTGGATAAGAATATTGACTGCTCTATAGCTGAGCTTCCTGGCAACCAAGATAAGAACCGCTTCAATACTCATCTCCCGTGTGAGTCTGGGACCCAGTATTATGATGTCATGTACAGCAGTGAATTAAATTCCACCAAGAATGGGCTAAGCGTTACCCCTTTGTGCAAGAAGTGAAAGATAACCCATACAAGTTTCAATGCACTGTTTGTATGCACCAGGTTGCATGCGATCAAGGTAAGCATGATATTGAAAGACACATTGAAAAGGCAATGCACCAGGCTAATGTAAAGCAGATGAAAGGCCAAACATCCCCTAGAATCAAGCCCTATTAGTGAGCAGGTCATCTGTGCAAAAATTACTCATATGATAGCTCAGCACAATATACCTTTATCCTTAGCAGATGAACTGACACCACTATTTCGTGACATCTTTCCAGACAGTGACAATTTCTCCTCCAGGAGAACAAAAACTGCTTGCATCCTAAATGGTGCTATTGCACCTTTACTTCAACAAAATCTTGTGGACACCACGAAAACATGCCCATTTACATTTTCTATCGATGGCTCCACAGCCACAGGTGTGGAAAAGATGAACCCTTTTAACTGTGAGAATATTTAATGCTGAACATGGTACGGTGCACACACAGTTTCTGAATATGTGTTTGTCCTACAGGTCAACTGCTGAATTTTTTTTCACTAAAATGGAAGAAGCTCTGCAAAAGCATGAAACCCAATGGCTGAATTGTGTAGCAGTTAGTGCTGATAACACTTCAGTCAAGACTCAAAGAAGTAAATGCTACCATTTATGTCATGGGTTGCCCATGCCACACAATTCACAATACAGCAGCAGGAAAAGCAAGCAATGCCTTTGATGAAGTGAGTACATAGTGCTGCATGGGTCTCTTAGAATAACAACTTTACATCCCTTGCATGTGTATAGGTGTCTGGATTTAATGTTATTGACTTATTTTATCAAATGAAAGGCTTTATTGTCTGAGTACTACAACTTCTGTGATATAATTAATAGAGATATAATTGAACATGTGAACAACAGGTGGCTTAGCTTAGAAAAAGCCATTTACAGAGTTCTGCAACAGTACGATGCATTGAAAAGATACTTTATTTTTACTGGAAGTATGTACAGCTATATATTTACACACTTTTCTTTGTCTTTATAGATGACAAATCCCCAAGATTGCATCGCCTTCAAAACCAAACTGGCAAGTAAGTTTGTTCAAATTTGTTACATCAAATCAGCGATGCAAGAGACCAACTTCCAGGTAGTATATATTTTACCACTGCATGACAAACTTCTAAATGTATTTTTCCTTCATAATTGCATATACATTATAAGACCATACTATCTTCATTGGTATAACTACAAGAAGTGCTCAAATAAGCTACTGGAGGATGGAGACATCAGTACATGGGATGTGAAATACTTTTACAACAGTGTGTGAGCATTCTACGTCACAGCAATGAATTCTGCTTTACACAGCTTACCCATCAAAGATCCAGTGCCATGCCACGTTCCTGAATTATGAGTCAAAAAATGATACCACATTTTCACAGGTGGAATATTTTGTTCAATGGTAGGCCCAAAATATCATTGACTAATATGTAGTCCGTTAATTAATGATTAAATTTAGGTTTGGAGAATTGCTACCGTTTGCATCAGCAAGAATTGCTTCAGGAAGAATTCACAGACTATCAATTAGTGATGCATGATGCAATACCATTAGATGTGTGGAAGAAGGCTGCAGCCACTGATGAAGACGAATATACCATATACATGTACCATAGAATGGACATTGTTTGATAACATCTCTCCAGTTTAAAGGCACCTGATAGAAATCTATATTGCCAAACTATCTTCCGCATTCTACATGTAATGCACAACAATGACGAATTATACCGATATACAGCGTCCAAAGAACTACTGCAGAAAGCAAAATCTGCAACATCGGAGTACAAAAAAAAAATCATTCTAATCGGTGAAGTAATAATCACTAGTTTGAATGAATTTGGTAATACAGTAGCACGCAGAGCTTAGTATCTCACCGAGGGGGGGGGGGGGGGGGCAAAAAACTAAATTGAAGACACCATCCCCTAACTTTGAAGAGCTCATCGAGAGCATCACAAATATGCTGTTATTTTTTTCAAGGGGGTCTAGGTAAAAAAGTTATGAGGTGACAAAGTTGGGAGGGTTTGGCCAAAAAGCACCTAATGCCATTCTTGAATCCAGCTCACAGGAGAAGAAGAGAATGTACAAAAAGGCAGTTGAAGACAGAAGAGGCACCTTCACCCCATTTGTCCTTTCCGTGGATGGACTACTTCACAAAGAGGCTAGTCACTTTATTAAGCACATGGCCACTGCTCTGTCTTCCAAGTGGGACAAAGCCTATTCTATCACCAGCAGCTACATCAGATCACGGCTCGCTTTTGCAGGGGTTCGAGCAGTGAGCCTCTGTCTTAGAGGATCCTGCACCAAATGGAGAAGTGGGCAGGGGTTTGATGATGGTGCTCCTCTGGCCTCATTCATGGAGTAAATTTTTTGACTTATTATTTCTCTTTTTAATTACTTAAGTATGATCTAATTGTATGTATTTCATGTTTTTAAAGTATTAATATCCTTTGTCACGTGTCCACAAAGAAAATTCATCACTTTCCTGAATTTTTAAAATGCACTTGAGCTTGCACTACAGCAACATAATGATGGAATCATATAGTTTCTAGTGTTCATGGGTGTCCAATTTGTGCAAAGATAGGGCTTAACTGCCTACCTAGTGGGATTCTACGTTATTTCATCGTGGAGAGCATACGATCACATGGCGATTCGTGGGCTTGCCTTCAAATACCGCTGAGTGATGACGTCAATTTACTAGTACACTTAACAATCAAAACATCGCAAAGCAATGTAAAGAGGCATTAAAGCTAGTAAGGCACAAATACTCATGTTACTATGCTGTTGAGAGCTCACGTCACAGCCACGCGTTTACCGCGAGCAAGCCCCACCTGGTCTTGTTTAAACGAGCACTTCCCCGAATCATAAACGATAATAATGCATGCCGTTCTTCAAAATTACCACAAATGTATTTTTATAGTTGAGCTCAGGGATGGAAGTACATGTAATATTCTACATATTATGTCATGGCACAAGAGACGGGGGGGGGGGGGGGGGGGGGGGGTACGGTACAAGTGAAACGGCGTCTTCAGCTGCAAGGGATTAAGTGACAGCATCTACAACAGCAACCTGCAATGAAGCCAACTTGGCAATGCGGCAATTTGTACTATCTGTCTCATTGTACTGATCGCAGGTGTGGTGAATTGTTGATTACGTAATGATTTGAAGGGGCGTGGTCAAAAAGTGGGCGCATTCGTAGGCGGAGGGGGGGAGGAGGGGTTGACCTGGCCCTTGAATTTAAGAAAGACAAAACAAACTTTCACGGCCAGATCCACAAACTCCAAAACACCCTCCTGTCAAGAGGATACAAAGCCAGAGTTATTAAACCACTACTCTACGCTATTAAGACAGGCATAAAACATGGCTGGAAACTAGGTTTATAATTAGAATATTATGGTACCTGTCTAAATAATTGTGAAGAAACTCATCATTACAGACACCTTATGTTTCAAAGCTCACAACACCTCAGAGCAGCAGTAAAATATATACATGTACTAATTTGTAGCATACAACACAACATTTCAACCCCTTTTATTTATAATGGACACGCATTCTTTAAATCGCACATGAAATTTGCCACACGGAACTTATTTTGGAGGGCGGGTACAAGATCTGATATTTTACCCTCCTGCACAATGGTTGGAGGTAAGACTAGTCTTTTTGTAAGTCAAAGGCATGCCAAAAAATGAAGTGATGAACGACTTCTGTCACCGAATTTTCTGTTGCCCGAAAAGACCCAAGTGTACATGTACATGTATCTTATGTAATCGATGCGTGCTGTGATAATTGCGTGAACATGTGCACATGGACATAGGTTACAAGAATGGACTACCACATCAAACAACTGCTGCTGCACTGCAGAGTATGTGGACAAAGGCTGATGAGAGTGGAGAAAGGAGATCCACAAATGCAAAGCATTTGCAGCTGATATGCAAACTGCCTTTTCTATTAACACCTATACTGATAATGCTCTAAACACTTGGACCATTGCTGTCACCATACAATGCAGAGGATTATCAGTGCCAGGGTAGGAGGAGTGCACCACAAGTGTGCCCTGACACCATTTGTATGGGAAGCAGATACATGTACCAATGAAGGGAGTAAGGGACACAGTACACGTATATGCTTTTATGCAACATCATCAATATACAAAGTCATACCACAGGTGTGTGCAAGCACTTCAGTATCAATGAGGCATACAGTTGGCACCCTCGCTGTGGTCCTCTGTACTCTTCTCCACCTGGTACTTCCCAAACACCTTGGCGCGACCAACCTCCTCCGGCCAGTAACACACACAGACCTCCTTTGAAATGGGACGGGGAAGAAGAGGGTTAGCTAAGAGTCCTTAGGCTTACGGTAGATAAGGTGAGATGGGTACATGTAGGTGCTGGTGACCTTCAGCCTCCACCACCACTCCCTCCCCTCCCATTTGGTACACCTCCCTCATTGCTATGCACTAACCTGTACCCAAATACTCACCTTCCCATCTTCCACCAGATGTGCCAGCATCACTATGACAGCAGACTTGTGCTCCCAGATCATTCTCCAGAAGTCTCCTACAGTCTCATTCATGGGAGCCTCAGCCTGCGTGATGATGAAGGCACTCCTCTGCCTGTAGCGGCAAAGGGAAAGAAACGTACATGTGCGTGTGTGAGGGTAGAGTAGGTGTGTATGTGGGATTAGGTTTGTTGAAGGTGCGCCCGTGTTAAAGGTCAGGGGAATCCCCTTACATCCAAAAAGCTGGCACATATGTAATCAGATTGATTATTATCTGCTGACAGTCACCTGACCCTGACGTTGTTGGCTACACAAAGAACCCAGGTCACATGACATCACTGCTGTACATGACATCATAATACTGGGTCCCAGACTCACACGGGAGATGAGTATTGAAGTGGTTCTTATCTCGGTTGCCAGGAAGCTCAGCTATAGAGCAGTCAATATCAGAGGCAGCTATGGAAGTGTCCCCGCACAACATTAACTCTAAGATGGCATCATGAATGAATCTGTACTGCACCTATGTTAAGTAAATAATAGATAAGTTTGCTGTTACCAGTGTAGCATGTAACCATTACCAATGGAGCTATTTTCCTCCCCACCATGGACCTCGTTTTTCCCCCAGACCTCTTTCCGGCCCATGCCCTCCTCCCCCTCACTCACAACATTCTGCACCATGTGGTTCCTTTTGCAGCGCATGTGACATAACAAATTTGAAGATGTCCACAAACACTTCGGACCCCTCTATCTGCGTCAGAATATAGTCTATGCAAATGAATGTACCAGTCCTTCCAACACCAGCACTATGATGGAGGGAGGGAAGCCCCAGGAGGGGAAGTAGGATGAGTTGTTAATTGATTGATTATATCGCTTGCAAGCAATTTTAAATACATTTGGGGACTAGCGCATATTTGCATTTCAAACAGGGCGAACTGCCCTGTTCCACATACCAAGTGCCAATAAGTGGGACACAACAAATTTTTTTGGAGGTGGGAATGGGGAGGAGGGGGTAAGAACACTTTACAAATTTGAGATGGGAAGAGTAAGTACACGATGCCTTGCTTTAGCAGCTGTGTGGTGCACACAAACACCACAATGTGACACAGTGTGTATACACCTACCACCACATCACAATCCCCACACACCTGCAATGGACAAGCATTGGCCCTCTGCAGAGGGGGTGGTACTTTCTGACCCTCTTCCTGAAGCTCAGTAGGGCAGTGGCATACTGAGGAACGCCATGATCAGGCCACACCAGGAAGTGGAACTGGCAAAATACACGTTTGGGGCAGCTTTGGCCTGATCAATGTCTGAGGATCTGGGGACAAGGGAGGGATGACAGGAAAGGGAAGAGAGAGGACCTGCCACCTACTGGTGTGACACTAAATGTTCTGATGCTGTACTCTGCCAAGTACTCCACTTCTTCCAAGGTGACCTTGAGGTGGCCATAGGTGGTGGAGCCATAGGAAGGCCAGTACTGATGACACCTGACCTGAGCACACGTGAGTAGAGTCAGGTTGGCCAAGCACCCTCACACTTTTATGTTACCCTGTTTGCTTCCACTAGGTTTGTTACCATGACAATGGTTGGGCAGTCAAATTCCCATACCATTATCCACAAGTCATCAAAGGTACATGTACATGGCATTGGACCCTGGGTGGCTATGTAGCAGTTTTGCTTGTTGTAACCCTGGATACACAACAGGAAACAGGATAATTAACTACAGGTACCCTGGTTACCCAGAAGATGTAATTTAGGAGTTGAATGCTATTCTCCACTCCCCCCCCCCCCCCCCCCCCCCCGCCTCCACTTACATCAATGAATGATGCATTGATGTGATCTGAACCAGGTGGAATGATCATCTGGTAGCCATAGAGATGAGCAGTAAACCCCTCCCTCTCAACAGCTACCATCCTTACAAGGAATAATTGTTTCATAGCGATTTTTTTTCGCTGTTGTAATCCATTTTGGCAGCAGCATGGCTATAAATTTTTGATTCTGAATCCACATTCTGGCAGGAAGGTAAATCCTTAACTCCCTCCCTCTCCCCTAGGGCTATCTTCCTCAACTCACAGCGAACTCAATCTGAATTTGGGAATCATCATTCCTCAACATGGCTATCCTTTCAGCGAAGCTGATAACCAGTGGTATGGATTGATGTTCAGCTACTAAGGGGAAGAAGAGCAAGAGAAAGAAGAATGGGAGGGAGATGGAAAGCCCCCCCCCCACCCCAGTTTTCGTTTATGTACAACCCCCTTTTCTGAAATCCTGGATGCTGAATAGACATGCTGTCACTTGAGTCAACGTTGCAGCTAGATTTTATACAGCACTGTATGCAAAACTTGCAGACAATAAAATTGTCTAACGTCTTAGCTGTTAACCCCTCCCCCCAACATCACAATGACGCAAAAAAATAGGTTGGATTACAGTCGACTACAGCCCTACATGTACATGTATACCACTCCTCACCTTTTTTGTTCGGTAAATACGTATAATATTGAGGAGAACGTTGATAAGTGTTGCCTAAATTAATATTAAAAGACAACAATTTATTATAGTTAGGTACAAGCATACCCAGCAAATTTTTTTGGACAAGATTCCTGCCCAAGGTGCCAAGATTATGCTAGGCAAGTTCTGGCCAAGACCTTACCCGAGATATGACAGCTGGCTGGCAAGATCTTGCCCAATAACTTTTAGTTGGGAAATGCGTTGCACACAGTTGATTATAATGATCACACAAACACAACACGTTCTTACAGCTCATGATTCGTAGACCTATGCTCGAGAGAGGCTGCATGTAAACAGAAGGCTCAGTCAGTAAAAGATTATGTGTTCTACATATACACTAAATAGACTATTTTATTAAATTCAGTTCTAATTTGCGCCATATGTTGAAATGCTGTAAACACGCGAGCAGTTATTACTAATGACACTATGCATGGAATTAGCAATAGAGAGGGGTAGCTGAAACAGGTCTTGAATATCCAGTGTTTACAACTTACCAGGCTTGCACAGAACCATCACCAGCACAATCACGGCTACCACAATTGTCAGTGATGCACCACTGCCAACACTACTACAGATCCAGACTGCATTGTTCCTTGCTGATTGGCTGTCAGCTGTAAAATGAGATAAAATAGTTAACAGACATGTGTACAGTTAGTGTGTCAACATGTGTACAGCTAACTTGTGTACAGCTAATATAACATGTGTACAGCCAACATGTGTACACTACAGCTAACATGTGTACACTACAGCTAACATGTGTACAGCTAACATGTGTACAGCTAACATGTATACAGCTAAAATGTGTACAGCTAACGTGTGTACAGCTAACATGTGTACAGCTAACGTGTGTACAGCTAACGTGTGTACAGCTAACGTGTGTACAGCTAACGTGTGTACAGCTAACGTGTGTACAGCTAACATGTGTACAGCTAACATGTGTACAGCTAACGTGTGTACAGCTAAAATGTGTACAGCTAACGTGTGTACAGCTAACGTGTGTACAGCTAACATGTGTACAGCTAACATGTGTACAGCTAACATGTATACAGCTAAAATGTGTACAGCTAACGTGTGTACAGCTAACATGTGTACAGCTAACGTGTGTACAGCTAACGTGTGTACAGCTAACGTGTGTACAGCTAACATGTGTACAGCTAACGTGTGTACAGCTAACGTGTACAGTTAACATGTGCGCAGCTAACATGTGTATTGTTAACATCTAACATGTGTATTGTTAACATCTAACATGTGTTAACATGTGTACAGCTAACAGTGTGTACAGCTAACATGTTGAAGTATCTGCTGTTGGCCATGGCGAGGGTGATGTCATGATATTGAGGAACACCTTCACACCTTGGATCACCACAGCTTGCAGAGTTAGTGTTGGTAGCTGCTGCCTTGCAGTAGTACATCTAATTGCTACCAAGGCTTTGGAGGGAGACACTGACACTTGGTCCACTGGTAGAGGACAGGTACCCAACTGAGCCAGCTGGAACAGAGGGATCACTACTGCAACAGACCACACAGTAGTGGGAGGAGCCATCCAGGAATGTGCAGTTGATGGTAGCACTGTTCCCACTCACATTGAGCTGACCAACTTGGAGTACAGGTGTTGGAACACCTTAGAGGGAAGGTAACCATGGTGACATGATGTCACATGACAACAGCCCAACTCACTCGGCATGGTCACATACATGTACGGCTGTCCAGTCTGGTTCAGTGTGTTCCTACAGGCCACTGACATGTTGTATGGAGTAATACTGCTTCCAGACATGCCCAAGGTGTAGGAGTAAGAACTAGTGGTGCAAGAGTTGTCTAGAACAGCAAGTGTGTAAGATGAGGCACCAGAGGAGACCATCACTGTGTACCGAGGGACACTGCAGCTCTGTGTGGAGGAAGACATCATGTCTCAACACACCATATCATAACAGTCTATGATCACCTGTCTGTGTGTCCAGAACAGCTCCACATCATAAACACTGTTATTCTGATACAAGATGGTGGTCACACTAACAATAACTGGAGCACAAGGTACTACACAGAGTGAGAGAGAGAGAGAGAGAGAGAGAGAGAGAGAGAGAGAGAGAGAGAGAGAGAGAGAGAGAGAGAGAGAGAGAGGTTATCTGGTTTGTACCATGTCCACTCAAACACACACACACACACACACACATATACACACACCACTCACATGTCTGCACACTAACACTACACTGCTGTTGCTGGATCCAGCACAGTTGGTGGCTGCAACACTGACAGTGTAGCTGGAACCATCAATGAGACCTCCAATGGTGATGTTGGTTGAATTTGTAACCAGTGTGGTGTTGTTGTTGAGGCTGATGGTGTAGCTAGTAGCATTATTACCACCAGTAGCTAGGATCCATCGGAGGACCAGAGAGGTAGTGCACACCATGGATGGTACACCATTTAGTGGTGTCCCTGGAGGGCCTGTGACAACATGTGATGTGAAGCAAGCCACATGTGAGTCACAATTGTCAGAGAATATTAGTATAGAGTCTACATGTACTTAAGTATCATGACCAGCTAGCTGCCTTTTCATTGGCATGAATGGCAGAGATGGGATGGACTACCATGTCTGTGGTCACTGATGGGATGGACTACCATGTCTGTGGTCACTGATGGGATGGACTACCATGTCTGTGGTCACTGATGGGATGGACTACCATGTCTGTGGTCACTGATGGGATGGACTACCATGTCTGTGGTCACTGATGGGATGGACTACCATGTCTGTGGTCACTGATGGGATGGACTACCATGTCTGTGGTCACTGATGGGATGGACTACCATGTCTGTGGTCACTGATGGGATGGACTACACAAATAGCTTCACTAACACACCAACTCACCCAATATGGTGATCAGTACACTTCCCAATCCTTGTATTGGGCACCAAATCCACACATGTGGCCACAACCCCACTCCTTACTGGATTTGCAGTGAGGTTGAGGGTGGAGCTCTGACAGGATGGCTGTGGCTGGTTAGCTGCTGTGAGGTAGGAGCCACATGCACCATTCAATGTCCCGCAGTTGGCTCCACCGATTTGGGAAAGTAAAATACTGCTGCAATAGACAGAGGTATTCAGTCCAGTAAAGCGCCCTTCAGTTGTGTAAATACTTGACATAACCACAGAAGTACAAAGTGCAACAGTCCCGGGACAGAGAAGAGTGGAGAGGGAGGTATCACAGGTGAAGGTCTGGGCACCAGCTGAGGGTGTATGTGAAATTCAAGAATATTTTATTGTATATGGGACAGTTTCCGAGAAAATTGCCCCTCGCATATAATGTTTCCGTTACGGAGATACAGTTGAACAAACTATGTGCACTTTTTCCCGCTCGATTTATCAACGGCACGAATCCAGCTGGATTTCAGTATACATGTCCACAATTATGAAAGAACACGACACAAATTAAAATTCGTATCTATACATATATCACATTAATTACACACGATGTACATACAACTCTAATATTACAATACACTTACCATGCATTATAAAAATGATGATGAGAAGTACCTGGATATAGAACAAAATTGAAACCGCACGCGTGCATCCAACCATGCCCACGCATGCAGCCAATCCTACATACCGTTGGTTTTGATATACAGTGCCAGCTCGCAAGAGCGAAACGTCACACTTGCAAGAGCGAAAACTGAGGCAAATTCATCGTGGAGTTAGGAAAACTGTTTGAATCCAAACATAAGGATTTCCTACCTTAAATAAGTGACAGCATCTACAACAGCAACCTGCAATGAAGCCAACTTGGCAATTTGTACTATCCGTCTCATTGTACTGATCGTGTGGTGAATTGTCGATTACGAGATGTGTGGTCGAAAGTGGGCGTGTCCGTATGCGGAGCCAGCGGCTGCGGCGCGGAGGGGTGACTGGCCCTTGATTTTAAGAATTTTTACGATGGTGTCTATAACTTTTTTTTTTGCCCCTCCCCCCTCGTATCTCACTATGAGAGACAATGGGACTCGTTACGTGCGGTGTACCTAGCTGTCCAGGCTGTTAACGGCCAATCGCAAGGGGACCCCACCCCCCCCCCCCCCCCCCCCCCCCCCCCAGGCGCGAAAAACGCTATTTTTTGCCTGAATTACAGAAAGCATTTGCTGTGCATTGTCTTTTAAGTATTCCAGTATTCCCCACCACAAAAGAAGGGGAAAAAAATTAATCCTCACTCACATACGTCTTCAAACTGTGCAGGTCAACATCCGTTAATTAGGTGTACGCATGCATATGGGCCATGCCATGCAGGCAGTTGACAGCTAGCTGCAGCTTTAAACCCTTCAGAGAAAAGAAAAATATGGTACTTGATATATAATAATAAACATAATAAACATAACGTTTTTACCTTTCAATACGATCGACCCTTCCCTTCTGTCCCGGTGAACACAAAACTGACACTCGAACTGACACCTTTTTATGCGGAACAAGCCACGTGATTTTATGTCACATGGACTGGAAACCACAAAAATTCATGTCGCCGCCCATGAATTAGTACTGTTTCTATTTTATTCCACCCGGGGTCTAGGTTTTAAGGGAAGTCAGCATGCTAAAAGGACATTACTATCCGGTGAGACTTTTCATTGCCGAGTTCTTTGATTTTCACTGCCAGCAGATATCAAACGCTGAACGACCTGACCATCAAATGTCAGATCTGCTCATCAATATGATGATTTCTGTTTCCTCCGTATATATAAACTATTTACAGCCGGGTTATTAATTATTACTGAGGCACTCTGACACTGAACACTGACCAGGTCTTGATTGAATGAACAAATACACAACACCAAGTGTGGTATGCAATGCGAAATTAACATGACAATACATAGACAACTGACAAAAAAGTATGCAATAAACTCGGATACAATATGATGCAAAACAGGTGACCACGTCACAACGTCAAAACCTGCTCATCTTGCAGTTAGTTGTTGGTCCAACAATTCACTCAGTTCCACTGTTCTAACACTTGATGGCTTAGGCTGCAAGTTGTTGGTACTACTTCGAATTGCAAAGAACTTGTCCAACAAAATCTCTGCAGCACTGCCTGCAGGAAGACTACCTGCAAAAACCATCTTTTCCATTACTGCTATTTGTTCATTCAACCCTGGCTGCATCCGAAACCTGTTCACCAGCTCCCAGTTTATGTGATTCCATAGCCATTTTTTAGACTGTTCTTGTCTGGCTCGCTGGAGGTCCCCGCTGGCCTGAATAGTGCGACACATACATGCAAATATATTTCAGAGCCTACATGTATATCACTTCCACTCTCCACTACCAAGGTTCCCACCATTTCTCTATGTTGCTGCATGCATGCACATGTAAATGTGAATCTTGCTTAATCATTTACAATTTATTTTTAACCAAAATTTACCATTCAGAATGTGTGGACAGTGATGTATGATGTAATTATAGCAGTTATTTACAACAGACAATCACTAGCAGTAATTGCTCTAATAAGAAAACAAGAAGTAAAAGCAAAGAGCTATGTATAGTGTATAAGTGCATTCATGTGTACACATGTGTACATGCATGGGACTATAACAGGTCAATCTCTTCTCCTGGAGTACTAGCCTTAATTGCGTATCCCATATTAGGAGGGACACATCATCAGGGATTTACAGCCAAGTTTGCAACAGGGGGTGTGTTTCAGTATATATATAAATATAAGGGGTGGGCAAAAATAAAAGTCTTCCCTCTGCACTGTTAAATGGCATGCCATGTAGTTTTATTCTGACATGGCATGTGTAAACCAGGGGGTGGGATTGTCAAACTAGGGGCAAACCAGGGGGTGGGTAGGGGGTGGATAGGGGGTGGGAGCGGTAAATCCCTGATCATGGTTTTTCTGGGGGTGCTATAATACCTGTATGGCCCATAAGTAGATGTAAATGAATGTATAGGATCACTTTTAACCATTTAGTAGATATTATTCTTCTAGTGTTTTTTTAAATAATGATAAAGTAGTACACATGTATATTGAAAAATTAACAAGCTACATAATATATAGGGTATTCCTCAATCAAGGAAAATTGTTTATAAATTAACCATAAGCAGTTAATTAGCTGGTAAAAAGTTCTAACAGCAAAAGAAGACATGCTGGTGAACATAATCCTTAATGGTTGATTAATATTGATAAAAGTCTCAAGACCCTATTCATTTCAATTAACATTACTAATGTTAATAAATGTAGGGTGGGTGGTTAGTTAAAAGCTGCAAATACTATTTAATTAACTACTTCCGTTTAGAAGTTATTCAAAATTGAAATCTTGACTTTTTTATTTTTGCAATGTGCTTGATCTAGGGGCCAATGTATCTTGATTTAGTGCTTTGAATTTATTAATAAATTCAGCAAGTTATTATTATTAAAATTGTTGGTGCCTTTAAAATAATATGTTTCTGATTAGGTGTTATTGGGTTGTGGTCAGTTTATAAACAATTTTCCTTGATTGAAGAACATCCTGTATATGTACATGTAACACAAAAGGAAAAAAGACATTAGAAAAACGTTTAGTGGACAGGCCAAGAGTATAGATTGGTAGGTTTAAATGTATTAGTTTTTTTGCTGCTCTTTAGTTTTTCTGCCAATACACCTTTTTTTGTTGCTGCCACATGTAAAATACAGATTTCAAATACTCAGTTGTATAAAATGATCTCCATAGTTGGCAGATCCAGAAAAAGGGAGAGGGGCACACCATATGTGGTTGCATACATGTTGGTAATAAAACTTATACTTATGTGGATGAATTATGAAATCTCCTACCCACTGACATCACACCTACATGTATGCAAGTCCACTTTTTGTCTATTTCTCTCATACAGAAAAAGCTGGCTATGTAGACGCATCAACTTCCAAAAATTTTCATGAGTTGCATCCATCTCACATTCTCATGAATAAACAACAGGAAAGTTATCTACCATCAATAACAATGATTAAAAGAAAAAACATAGATATGAGTGGAAAACCTGTAGCCATTGCCTAGCATCAATAGAACCAATATTGCTTTGTGGAAATGACACTGCCACTTACGAAAAGGTGTAAAAGTCGTCGGGAATGTGATGTAATATCAGTACACAATGGCTGCGGGTTTTGCTCTCATGCATGTTATACTGTATCCTAATACAATTATTTCATGCTATGTTTTTTCTTTTAATCATTGAAGGTTTATTAATTAATTTAGGTAGATAATTAGTTCTTTTTCCATTTTTTTTGTAATGGAATACTGTCAGTATGTGTTTTTTATTATTGATGGTAAATAGATTTGATTATAAAAATATATAGCATGCTGTTACATTTTGTAACACATAAGCATCTTACCTCCATTGTCTTCCAGAAGTTGTCCATAATACTCCACATCTCATCAATCCCAACCTTTGTTGTAGAGGAGATTCTCCATACCTGGAATCAATATATTGAAAATTTGAAAATTTATTTAAGTGCGCATACATGTACACCAATAATAATAATACAACCACATATGTATTAAACACACTGTACTGACATTTTGTGCACTAAGTTTTATTCATGTTCACTATGGTAACACAATGCAGTAGTACATGTAAAATAGCACATATACATGTACATGCGTATGCACACTTGTATGAATTGTGCTGGATGTGTGCGATGGCAACCCATGATTCAGCTGCTATATATTAAATTAAAGAAATGCGGGCTACAAACAAAAAAGAATCTCAGCACCTGTGGGGTCCACAAGTTATTCTTCTTTCTAATCAACTTCAGGGCACTGGTGTATTCAGTTTGCATCCTGATGGCTGGAGCAAGGAGGTCACCATCAGCTTTATTGATTACTATCAAGTCTGCCATTTCAACAATGCCTTTCTTCATTCCCTACAGGATGAGTGTACATGTTGCAGCATCAAGTCAATACATGTACATGTATGTTCATACAAATGTAGTAATAATCCATGTTTGTAACTCAAACATTAATAATTTTGAATTTTGCAATTTTCAGACACAGGAAGTTCTTGAACAGGTAGCATTCCATGTAAAACCAAATAGAGGGATATTATGAAACAGAATGTTATTTGTACACTAAAACAGGGTTGTTAGTGCTCATGAGATCCAAGTGAACATATAACACATGAAGCAGGGGACATCATATAATAGGCCTTATTAAGGGCATCAAATAATGCCCCTTTATGCAGCTGTAGTAAGTTTCCTACCTCTTCTGGACATCGCACAAGTATAAATAATGACAATTAATGGAAATTGCTGTAATGCCGCATTAATGTGACAACAAATACAACACTTAACCTTGGCACCTCACACACTATATGAACATGTATGTAAGTTGATACAAACCAGAGAATGAGATACAGGTTCATATAAATTGCTAAGTGTGATATTGACTAGGGCAATAGATTTTGAAGGGGTTTGAGCCTTTCAACCTATATGACCCCCTCAAATACATGTACTATGTTATAGCATACAAATCTAGTTTTGAACACGTACATGTGTATCAACCCACTGGTTTCTTTAACTAATGGATTGTGAGGTGATGTCCATGACAACCAATAAACACGTGTGCACAAAGGAACACAAGTGTTTACAGGCACTCTCAATTGCGGGGCAGGAATAACATAACATACATGTACATATATGTGCACACAAAGTTGTATTGCACCTCACACATACATATATGTGCACACAAAGTTGTATTGCACCTCACACATACATATATGTGCACACAAAGTTGTATTGCACCTCACATATACATATATGTGCACACAAAGTTGTATTGCACCTCACACATACATATATGTGCACACAAAGTTGTATTGCACCTCACACATACATGCAATAAGGCCAAAGTTGTATTGCAATAAAGTGTACCTGCAGCTCATCTCCTCCTGCTGGTGACAGCACCAGCACAAACATATCCACCATGTCACCCACAGCAACTTCAGACTGTCCTACTCCAACTGTCTCTACCAACACGATGTCATATCCAGTACCTTTCAGAAAGGGCAGTTATTATGACATACACTGTATTATGCCACAGTCACAGTGCCACTGAGTTGATACAGTCCTTGACTACATGTACAATACTATAAATGAGGGTATTAATCCAAATTTCTTTCCTCCTATAATTCAATGTATTAATATACACTTCAGGTTTAGCTACATTGTACATGTATGCTCACCTTCACACAATATGATAGCCTCATTTGTTCCACGTGTCACCCCACCTACAAGTGTGTACAAAGAAATGTGATGACATTCAAAAAGGTGCAATGAAATGAAGATGGATACAAAAAAGCTCTGCTACATGTACATTAAATACATGTACATGTACATTTATGCATACAGGTACATGTGTATGTACAATGTACATGCTGAGCATTTTATACATGTACATACACATGTACATGTAAAAGCTAAACCGATGCATATATTTAAGCCATTACATGCAAGGTGATCCATAAATGACACTACATGTATATACTATTTTTGTGTGGCAATTACGGACTGTCACAGTTTTCCCTCATACACTGTCATACTTTCCATTTTCCTACCCTATGTGGGAGTGCAATGTGACTTATGAATACCCTTCATTAACACAAGCTTTGTCAACATGTGGGTTTGAAAAGTTTGTACATGTTTATTGGTTTACATGTCAAACAATATATATGCACAGCAGAATAAATGAAAATTGAACCTACATGTACTCACACCAGTGCCCTTGTGTGTTTTGGCACATCACTGCTATGCCCTGGCAACAGTACATTACTTATTAGTGTTAAGCACCTTTAGAAAAGCAAGTATCCCTTTCACCTATTGTTTCAATACAAATACATACTACTCGAGTTACAAGGAAAAATTAAAAAGGGGTACACCGAAGAAGAGATATAAAAATGTAAAAAAAAAAAAAAAAGAATTGTCTGTATGGTACCCTGCAGGTATGCACATTCCAACTCAATCAGTATACCATGGCAATTCAATAGGGAGAAATTTTTTCCTAGACAGACATCACATGCATGCAGACATGTACATGTACAGGTTTAAAAGGTGTACATGTAATGATAATGTACAATGAAGATGTACCAGTGGTGTATTTACCTCCCCCCCCCCCCCCCCCCCCCCCCCTGACTTTACCATGCAATTTGTCATTAATTTATCAGGTGAAAGCGACAGAGTTTAGTGATATTAAGTGCAATATTGACAATTCTTTGCCATCTAACAACCCAAAGTTTAAGCAGACAAAGCGTTTTGGATACTTTACACAGCAAAATAGGACTCCAGTGAGCACAGACCCTCATGATCACCCTGGGTCCCACTCACACCATCCTGGGCCCCACCCACACCATCCTGGGCCCCACCCACACCATCCTGGGCCTTCACCTCCGGACACTACCATGGAGACAGCACTGGTGGTTTGAGTGACATTTATTTGTGTGGTCTTGGACCAGGAATGCAGACTATGGGCAAGCTGTTAAAGCTTGTACAAATACTATACAGTGTATACTTATCGTTCCTGCAACTAATGCCACAAGTGATTTGGTACTCTTAGTCTAAGAAGTGTTTGCATGAAGCAGACACGATAAAGCCACGTTACATACGGGAATGACATGACGAAATTGACATGAAAACCATGGCTAACATGCAGTTTTGTACACATTAAAGAGAATGGAAAGACAATATCTAGTCACTGTATCTTGCACATTCCATGACAATTACACATCATAGAAACACCCACTCATTACATATTCATACTTCTACCCCCCCCCCCCCCCCCCTCCCCCCAGCTATTAAACACCAACTGCCACCCCTGTATACCTAGTGTTCCAGATGAGGGGGATGGTCGAATATACGCATTAGGGTCAGTGGAGAGCTTGATCATTCTTGTCTTGTCACCTAAAATAGCACCTCCAGACCGCGTAGAAGATGGGTCAACAGCCTACATGTACATGTACATTGTACGAGGAAAAATAGACAACTGAAATTTGCCCACATGCACAAGGTAACATGCAAACTGTTTCTCAAATGCAAACTACAAAAATAATAATAAAATCACTGTATTTATGATGGAAACTGAAATTATGAGACTCTTAAGTTCACTCATGTATCTCAGCTCAATCAGTACTTAACAGCATGACAACTTTAGCTGCAGTGCCTATTTTACAGAACTACATGTAGAAAGTGTAAGTTTTGTCTAAAATTTTGAGTTTTCCAGGTGTCATGGATATACAATAATATAATATGTAGTTTTGGAAAAACAGCAGTAGCATTTCTTGGTCTCAAAAACCTGACAATCCCCATGCTAACCAGAGTTTACACTGCCATATTATCTGCTCACGTATCGCAACAGAGCTTTGTTGCATCCCCAAGCTCAACAGAAATCACCCCTACTAGAGGAGATAATGTACTGTTATCCAGAATTGTTTCTACACATACAGTACTATAACCATCATTGCAAGCAGGTCCATTTAAAATTACATTGAGGCATGATGGTACATGTACATGTACATGGTACAGTACATGTACATGTACATAAGCATGTTAAGCATTTTGGTACAGCCCAGCTGCCTCACCAGTACAGCCACCTTGAAGCCCTTCTTGGTCAACAACTGACCAAACGCCTCAATAAGAGTAGACTTTCCCGCACCGGGAGGTCCAGATAGTCCAATCCTGAAAGAAGGCTTCAGCAGGCCAAGCTGACGCTCCTTGCCGCGCTGTGAGAGGAGTTTCGTGAGCAGCCATTGGGCCTGGTGACTCTTCTCAAGGTTCTTTGACTCCACTGCATCAGAAGACAGACAATATATTACAGTAGAATGTATATTAATTATATATTGCTTGTGTACATAGTAGGCTGCGTAGGGATCAAAATTTCATATGTGTATGCAGTAGCTATGTTCCTCACAGGTTGTAAGACCAGGCCTGGCCCCAGCTAACTATGTGTGCCGAAGGCACTCAAAGCACAGGAAGAGATTAGGGCTTTAGGGTTTAGGGTTGTGAAGTGCTTAGGGTCTGAGGTGCGAAGTGCATGACAACGCCGATGCCAAATCTGGTGTCAAATTACACCCACGGTGCTGTCCAGCCACTCTAATTGTCTCGAGTCCATTTCACACACCACATTAAATCGCCTAAACGCTTGTAAGACCAGGCCTGGCCCCAGCTAAATGCTTGTAAGACCAGGCCTGGCCCCAGCTAAATGCTTGTAAGACCAGGCCTGGCCCCAGCTAAATGCTTGTAAGACCAGGCCTGGCCCCAGCTAAATGCTTGTAAGACCAGCTAAATGCTTGTAAGACCAGGCCTTACCCCAAGTCAATGCTAGTAAGACTTATGTGAGCACTGCGTTTCCAGTAAAGCAAGTTGACCTATGCTATACCACTAATATTAGAACCACGGACTAGTTACACTGAGGAATACTAACAGCAGCATGGCTATTAAAGTGCGGGACAGCATTGAGAAAGTATATTGCAATGTGGCAGTCAAATTAAGCGGCAATATTGCAGTTCACGCACTAATAGAGAGCTTTTTTTATCTGCAATGTTGAAGTCAGTTTTTCCCTGATTTTATTACTCTTTAGGGCTTCAACTTTCCAAGTAAAAAAAAGAATTAACTATTTAAATTCAATTTTCAGGACTTACATGTACATGTAATTTGGTATCATATTATTTATTTTTTTGCCACTGAAATCCGTTTCTATGGGATACGAGACATCCAACATTAATATGATCTATATATTTTTGTAGATGTTCCATTTTTAAAATGCATCGTTTCTAAAGTCGTTACCCTTTTCTACAAGGATTGAGTGAGCTTAATATATTCATAGTTAGTTTTTTTCACCGCACATCAACCTATTCATGTAAAAACTTTTGAAATGTGTATCTTAATAAAAGAACGGAACACAGAAAAATAATATACAGTTGTTTTTGATATCTCATATCCTATAGAAACTGATTTCAGTAGGAAAAATCAATGCGGTACCAAAAATATGAATTAAATTATAAATCACTTTTAACTTGAAAATTGAAGCCTTAAAAATTGGTTTAAAAAACCGGACCGCGATATTTGACTGCCTCATTGTTCTATACTTCTTCGATGCTATACGTCAATCAAAAACGTAATTACACAGTATACCTGTACATGTTGTACATACATGTACATGTAGCACTTCCTAAAAAATGATGCGAGGCTAAGATTCTTGAATTAACAAACAACCTGATTAGAACGTCATTATGTAGCTGATCTTCCAATAGTTACTTAACTTCAAAGTCATGCATGTTGGATTGTGCTTCTTATTTGCATCATCGGTGCTACTGTACCTCCTGCAGAGGTCTCTGCCACCATCCAGAGGGGTAATGCTGCATGGAACCCTGCCCCCATCTCTCTATTCCCTAACCCCATCCCCTTACCCTCATCACCCTATCCCCTACCCCACCCCCTTCCCATACCCTATCTCACTATCCCTACCCCTGCCCCCATCTCCCTACCCCTACCCCTGCCCCATCTCCCTACTCCCTGCCCCCATCTCCATACCCCTGCCTCCATCTCCCTACCCCCTGCCCCCATCTCCCTACCCCCTGCCCCCATCTCCCTACCCCCTGCCCCCATCTCCCTACCCCCTGCCCCCATCTCCCTACCCCCTGCCCCCATCTCCCTACCCCCTGCCCCCATCTCCCTACCCCCTGCCCCCATCTCCCTACCCCCTGCCCCCATCTCCCTACCCCCTGCCCCCATCTCCCTACCCCCTGCCCCCATCTCCCTACCCCCTGCCCCCATCTCCCTACCCCCTGCCCCCATCTCCCTACCCCCTGCCCCCATCTCCCTACCCCCTGCCCCCATCTCCCTATCCCCTATTCCCATCCCCTAGGCCTGCCCCATCTCCCTACCCCCTGCCCCCATCTCCCTATCCCTTACTCCCTACACCCTGCCCCCATCTCACATACACATGTACATGGTGTACATATACATGTATAATATGTTCTGTTTTATCACCCAAATAATTAACTAAATGGGTAAAGCTCAATGCATACAGCCATAGATAGTTTCTCTAAACTATCTATGATACAGCAATTATGATTATATTACACCATAGATATTTGATCATGATTACACGTACATAATACCCCACGAGAAGTACTTATACATGTACATTATACCTGATCAAGATATGTATACAGGTACACAGACTAAGTACTCAATGTTATATAAGACCAAGAAGTGTCACGCACAGTACACTGAGGCACATGTATGATTTAACGCGCGGATACATTTCCATCCCGGCCTCGTTGATTAATAACGTTTGATGGTTTTTCAAAACAGAAAAAAAACAAAAAAAAAACACAATTATCTGTGACAGGCCTTACCCAAAGTAATGGCTTCGGCCAATCTCGCCCTGTTTCCTTCTCTGATGCCAGCAAGTATTTCCCGCGTTTTTGGAAGAACTCTAAAGTCGTGTATTTGTCGTCCACACAACAGCTGAGAGGAAAACGTATGTATCACGCAGAGGGATACGCCTAAATAACGTAAGGAATACATACCTTCTCGTATATAAGCCCTGGTACTCGTAACATCCTAAATTAAACTCTTTGACCTGGGTGGGCGTATTTTTCCTCCTCCCCAGATCAATGTCATAGTACTTAGTCTCGTACCCAGACCCGCAAACCGCAGCTGCAATGATTACATCACCGCTACGCGATAATTTTTTTTGCCTCGGCCAGCCGCATCAGCAACCCCCACTGCTAAACTGACCGGCAAAGGCGGCAGTGTATGTTATTACTGTGTGCACTATTGGTAGCATGGAGAGTAGAATGATTACAAAAATATTTATAACTTTTTTTGTTGATATGATTATTTTTTACATAAGGCCACTTTGAATTGCAATGTTGGTTCCCGTCCCCGCCCGCATGATATTCAAAAAAAATGCTAATTCTTCCATTATTCTATTTATTCAAATAGAAAGAGAATTTTTTTCCATTTTTTTAGTTGCGTGTATAATGGAAGAAAGGCGGGAAACCCTTGTGAATAGCTCCGTCTTTGACTCTAGCTGTGGAAGAACAATAATATCTTGGAAAGTATATTGTATAGAAGATGAAAAACTTACCCTTCAAGGATTGTACGATGTGCATGCTTGTAATTAAGTAGTAGTAAGACATAAAGCAGCATGTGTCCAACCATTTCCTTGAAGATTGCAAAGTAGGAACGTCACCAGAAAAGATGTACTCTGTGGATGGTTTTCGTAAGTCTGTTATAATGTCTAATGTCCTGGACTGCTCCGAGGGGCACGTATGCATACATTGCGAGGTACGCAAAACAAAGCGTTCCGCCGTTTTAGCATTCTAGTGCAGTTTGACTGTTTTTCCACGTTGTATAAGTCGTTATTGGACTATTGGTTTGGGCCGAAACTTTGAAGGCCTAATACCTTTCCCACAGCGGAGGTACACTGACACTGTACGGCGATTCGTGATTAGTGTACCGGAAGTTTCGCACTTTCGCGTACCTCCGCTGTGACGAGTTGCTTAATTAAGAGGTATTAGGCCTTCAAAGCTTCGATCCTTTCAGCAGACCTTCCATTAGCAATGTTAAAGAATGAACATTTTCCTCAGTGTGATGACTGCGGTTCGAAGCCAAAGATTCCCCGCAGAAGTACTAAGAAGAAGTGATTGTTAGTATTGAGAACGTATATATTCCTGCGAATATTAATTGTATTGATGTCCGGCAGACTATACATATTCACTTTCATTACCGTCCCACTCCATGCACGTAAAAACACGAAGCGTCTCGCATTTATAGTGTTATAATCGCTTGTTACCTACTAATATGTATGTAAATGTGAAGCATTCGAACGCATCACACGTTCATAATATATACAATGAATTGTGACATCACTTCCTGTAATGGATAATGGAAATGGAGCCGCCCGCCCGCATCCTCTCCAGTCTATAGACCGGACGGGAACCAACTTTGCAATTCAAAGTGGCCTAATGGCTAAGACTAAGTGTTCCTTTCCTTTCAAATTTCTTACACTTATTCATATGTGGAAATCTTTTAATTAGTGTTCCATGCCAAAGATCGCTAACACAGATGTGACCGGAATGCCAGATTTCAGATTCGGCATTGTGTCACAAGAAATGTTGTAAGGCATTACCAAAGTACAAAAAACTAACTGGCATTACACAATGTAACTATGGGAGATGGGCTGCATGGAGAATGTGTCATTTTTGCGATGACTAGAGTGTCTAAGCGGTCACCTTCAGGCAAAAAATTTTCCCCCCCATTTATCCTTGGATGCATGTCTATAATACGTGAGTTAAAGTTGTAATTGAAAAATAAAATAATTACTTGTTTAGTTCTTATTCTGCATGTACAGAAAGCATTAATGTGTAAAGCTGTTGGTTTCTTATTTGGCTGATGGAAGGGCATTGTTGGATTCTTTTCATGAAGACATGAGGTACTCTTCCAGTCCTATTGACAGTTTCCATCACCTATTATGCCACCGAGAATTATGTCTCAAGTTAAGACATTTTATTATTTTTGCTGTCATCTTTTGCATGTCATCGAGTGCCACAGTTATATGTTGTAAGAAGATTTTAGACGATTAAGGGGAGTAGGCCAGGTCATATTTTAAGAGCAGATCAGACCATTCCCTTACCAATACAGCTGGGTGGAACCTGCATTTTAATGGTCACCTGAGTTGGCTAGTCACCTCTGTATACTGGCTACATGATTAAATTCATATGTGTGTGGTTGCTGTGCAAATGGTTCTGAGTTAGGCAGCCACCTGTCTACAACAGTCTTAATTTTTGCCTGAAGGTGACCGCTTAGACGGTCAACAGTTTCCACTGTAGCTTTCCAGCACAAGCAGCTTATATCTATGTACCAACTTTGTTACCATACATGGAACTCATGTTAATACTGACACCACATACATCAGCGCTGATTGACCAGTGAGATCTCGTTTTAATGGCCTCTGAAAATCACACTATAAAATAAAACATTGAAATAATCAAGTGATCTTTAAATGTACCACGAAGTACAAGTACCACTAACTTTAGCAATAAAATTTTCCATTGCTACAATTCATTTTCTTCATATAATTAAACCCTGCTTTCCTTCTTTTTACATCACCATTGCCCTTCAAATCCTATATATCCCTAACTTTCTCAGAGAGAATGCTTTTTGTTGCTTCTTTTATTCGTTTTTGCTTTGCAGGGTGATTACAGTATTATTCTGGTTACTGATGGATCCAAAGGGGGAGGCCCCAATGTAGGTTCTGGCACCGAAGGGGAGGTGGCATCTCACTACACTTTTAATCCCGGGGGCTGTTCTATTCCCCTAGGCTAAATAAACTGAAGCTGATATGCATCCAGTCCATACATTAACCACGTGACCACATTCCATGTGATTAAAAACCAAATCACTTTTGGATGTCTAATTCTTTTGGTCACTGAGTGCAACTGACAAACTATTGATTTACACAATCACTTCTACTGGAAAGTGCACATGCACCAAAGTACCTGATAGAATGGATCGAGATTCTCAACACGATGACAGAGGCTCGCACTAATCATCATGCAAACATACATTACGACATCAAACAATTTTTAATACAGACTGTACTAACTTCAGTGGATACACATGTAGGTTATACTGCATGCATCTTATTACTAAGTAAGTTATTCTAGTATTCTCCTCATTAAGACCTAACGTTCACAATCCAAGGGATTTCCAAATTTCATCTGGTGTTTTTGCATGTAACTCGTTGTATGCCACCTTTTCAAACTCTTCGAGTAACTTTAGCTTCAACATTGCATTTAAGTTTTGGCTGTGTGAAAAGTGAACAACCAAAGCATCTCCAACAATACAATGCGGATTGGTTTTCTGCACATACATCAAAGTCCACCAATATTCATCATTGGGCACTATTGGTAATGTTTGATAAAGTGCCTTCATGTTTATAGCTTCTCTATCAATCATAAACAAGTTGATTGTAAAGCGATGCCTATCTGGCATCAAACATGTTCCATTGAAAATAAACCTGTGCAGCTCTTTTCTGTTGTAAAGAGATAAAAAAGCTCTGAGTGCTAATTCGGCCAGACGATCATTCCAATCACCACCATGTATTCCATTTGGATCATATGGAAATAGATTACCTGTTGGATTAAATTCTCTGTCATTGTAAATACCCATGGACTGATGGATATAACTTGATCTCCAGTTTGCCCCGGCAATATTGGCAAAGCGGATTGTACATGCATCATCTTCTCTATTGATCAAGCTTTCAAATGTTCCAGGATGTATGTACACTACATCATCGTCCAATTTGAAGTGCTTGTTGCAAGGATTTTCAATAACATCAAACATGTATTTGATATAAGACGCTGAAAATGGACCATCAAAGGGGCTATTAGGATGGGAACCCACGTAATACGCTCCATAAACAAGAACCACATTGTCCTGACCTGTTACTGTTTTGACAACACGTGCTAAATTTGACAGCTTCTCCTCAGTATCACGATCGTAAGTAAACATGAGGTAATGAACTTCATCAATCACTCCTCCATTCACTCTCAAATTGGCAAATAGATATGCAAACTGAACTCGAATAAACTTCCACCTTCCTGCAAACACAAAGACGTAGTTTTTTCCTGACTGCTTGTCACATACTGCAATTGTGTGCGGAGTAGCAACATGTGGTGTCAAGGTGGGGGGTATCATATTGAAGGTATTATGAGTGTTGGGGGATTTCGTGGTGTAATAAAAAGGGACTCCTGATTCATTTACTTGTGACGAGCTGATTGTAGATAACAAACTAACTGTTTCACCTACACGATGACAAAGGCATTTTATGCTAATAAAAACACTACATCATTTTCAAATGCAATATTATTATTAGTACTATATAGTACACAACAGTATTATCAAAATATGTGATATAAGCATAGCACAAATAAAACACAACTGGATTACACAATGTACACAAAATTTTAACTTTATAGATACTATGAGAAAGGATGGTAATGGTAATAGCTCGTACCAGGTGAAGGTTTAGCCGCCCGCCCTGTAAGTACCACTGACTTTGCCTTGGAAGAGCAAGTGGATAATCAGGAAGCTAGCTGGGAGATAGACCCCAGTATGTAAAAACAGCCACATACAAATGGTGAGAAAGAGACCACAGACTACATGCAAGACCCCAAAAATCTAAGCTAAGCTGGACTTGTCTCCATGCAGTATAAGATGTGAAGCACTTACTAACTTCAAACAAAGTCAACTAGAAGTACAAGAGTGACAAAGCCACTTGTGGGCCTATTGCTGCAACATCTATTAAGGAGGCACCCTTCAGCAATGAATGGGAAAAGAGATCACATTTTGCCAAGGTGATACGGATGCCTATAGAAGGACCGAGACCCTCAATGGATAGTGCCCATAATATGTCACTAACCACTGACAAATCAATTGGTACACATTTAAGAGGAAAAGGGGCTGTGTAGTGTTAAGAGAGGAAATGATTGAAACAAGAAGCATAGATACTTATGCTATGGGAAAACAAGTTCTAGTAAAAGTAAATATTGTTTCAGTTGTGTTAAATGTGTTTCTTACCACAATTTGTCTGGTTGATACATGTATGTCAAACCAAACTTTTTCAAACCATTGGTTCGAAATGTATTTTGGTTTGAAAAACATGTGGTTTGTGGTTCCAATCAATCTGTTTGCACTGTGTACCTCAATTAATAAAATAACTAAATACCAGCCATAGGGGAAGAGTTGACATGCATTAAATGTGGCCAGGAACAAGGA
>OX442423.1:2279685-2314685 GCA_949361645.1 Spongilla lacustris
AGAGGCTTGATAAGACTGGGGGCCTTCAGCCATGGAGCTGCTCAGAGGCTTGATAAGACTGAGGGCCTTCAGCCATGGAGCTGCTCAGAGGCTTGATAAGACTGGGGGCCTTCAGCCATGGAGCTGCTCAGAGGCTTGATAAGACTGGGGGTCTTCAGCCATGGAGCTGCTCAGAGGCTTGATAAGACTGGGGGCCCATGGAGCTGCTCAGAGGCTTGATAAGACTGGGGGCCTTCAGCCATGGAGCTGCTCAGAGGCTTGATAAGACTGGGAGCCTTCAGCCATGGAGCTGCTCAGAGGCTTGATAAGACTGGGGGGCCTTCAGCCATGGAGCTGCTCAGAGGCTTGATAAGAATGGGGGCCTTCAGCCATGGAGCTGCTCAGAGGCTTGATAAGACTGGGGGCCCATGGAGCTGCTCAGAGGCTTGATAAGACTGGGGGCCTTCAGCCATGGAGCTGCTCAGAGGCTTGATAAGACTGGGGGCCTTCAGCCATGGAGCTGCTCAGAGGCTTGATAAGACTGGGGGCCTTCAGCCATGGAGCTGCTCAGAGGCTTGATAAGACTGGGGGCCCATGGAGCTGCTCAGAGGCTTGATAAGACTGGGGGCCCATGGAGCTGCTCAGAGGCTTGATAAGACTGGGGGTCCATGGAGCTGCTCAGAGGCTTGATAAGACTGGGGGCCTTCAGCCATGGAGCTGCTCAGAGGCTTGATAAGACTGGGGGCCTTCAGCCATGGAGCTGCTCAGAGGCTTGATAAGACTGAGGGCCTTCAGCCATGGAGCTGCTCAGAGGCTTGATAAGACTGGGGGCCTTCAGCCATGGAGCTGCTCAGAGGCTTGATAAGACTGGGGGTCTTCAGCCATGGAGCTGCTCAGAGGCTTGATAAGACTGGGGGCCCATGGAGCTGCTCAGAGGCTTGATAAGACTGGGGGCCTTCAGCCATGGAGCTGCTCAGAGGCTTGATAAGACTGGGGGCCTTCAGCCATGGAGCTGCTCAGAGGCTTGATAAGACTGGGGGCCTTCAGCCATGGAGCTGCTCAGAGGCTTGATAAGACTGGGGGCCTTCAGCCATGGAGCTGCTCAGAGGCTTGATAAGACTGGGGGGCCTTTGGCCATGGAGCTGCTCAGAGGCTTGATAATACTGGGGGCCTTCAGCCATGGAGCTGCTCAGAGGCTTGATAAGACTGGGGGCCCATGGAGCTGCTCAGAGGCTTGATAAGACTGGGGGCCTTCAGCCATGGAGCTGCTCAGAGGCTTGATAAGACTGGGGGCCTTCAGCCATGGAGCTGCTCAGAGGCTTGATAAGACTGGGGGCCTTCAGCCATGGAGCTGCTCAGAGGCTTGATAAGACTGGGGGCCCATGGAGCTGCTCAGAGGCTTGATAAGACTGGGGGCCCATGGAGCTGCTCAGAGGCTTGATAAGACTGGGGGTCCATGGAGCTGCTCAGAGGCTTGATAAGACTGGGGGCCTTCAGCCATGGAGCTGCTCAGAGGCTTGATAAGACTGGGGGCCTTCAGCCATGGAGCTGCATGTTCAGAGGCTTGATAAGACTGGGGGCCTTCAGCCATGGAGCTGGTCAGAGGCTTGATAAGACTGGGGGCCTTCAGCCATGGAGCTGGTCAGAGGCTTGATAAGACTGGGGGCCTTCAGCCATGGAGCTGGTCAGAGGCTTGATAAGACTGGGGGCCTTCAGCCATGGAGCTGGTCAGAGGCTTGATAAGACTGGGGGCCTTCAGCCATGGAGCTGCATGTTCAGAGGCTTGATAAGACTGGGGGCCTTCAGCCATGGAGCTGGTCAGAGGCTTGATAAGACTGGGGGCCTTCAGCCATGGAGCTGCTCAGAGGCTTGATAAGACTGGGGGCCTTCAGCCATGGAGCTGCTCAGAGGCTTGATAAGACTGGGGGCCCATGGAGCTGCTCAGAGGCTTGATAAGACTGGGGGCCTTCAGCCATGGAGCTGCTCAGAGGCTTGATAAGACTGGGGGCCTTCAGCCATGGAGCTGCTCAGAGGCTTGATAAGACTGGGGGCCTTCAGCCATGGAGCTGCTCAGAGGCTTGATAAGACTGGGGGCCCATGGAGCTGCTCAGAGGCTTGATAAGACTGGGGGCCCATGGAGCTGCTCAGAGGCTTGATAAGACTGGGGGTCCATGGAGCTGCTCAGAGGCTTGATAAGACTGGGGGCCTTCAGCCATGGAGCTGCTCAGAGGCTTGATAAGACTGGGGGCCTTCAGCCATGGAGCTGCTCAGAGGCTTGATAAGACTGAGGGCCTTCAGCCATGGAGCTGCTCAGAGGCTTGATAAGACTGGGGGCCTTCAGCCATGGAGCTGCTCAGAGGCTTGATAAGACTGGGGGTCTTCAGCCATGGAGCTGCTCAGAGGCTTGATAAGACTGGGGGTCTTCAGCCATGGAGCTGCTCAGAGGCTTGATAAGACTGGGGGCCCATGGAGCTGCTCAGAGGCTTGATAAGACTGGGGGCCTTCAGCCATGGAGCTGCTCAGAGGCTTGATAAGACTGGGGGCCTTCAGCCATGGAGCTGCTCAGAGGCTTGATAAGACTGGGGGCCTTCAGCCATGGAGCTGCTCAGAGGCTTGATAAGACTGGGGGGCCTTTGGCCATGGAGCTGCTCAGAGGCTTGATAATACTGGGGGCCTTCAGCCATGGAGCTGCTCAGAGGCTTGATAAGACTGGGGGCCCATGGAGCTGCTCAGAGGCTTGATAAGACTGGGGGCCTTCAGCCATGGAGCTGCTCAGAGGCTTGATAAGACTGGGGGCCTTCAGCCATGGAGCTGCTCAGAGGCTTGATAAGACTGGGGGCCTTTAGCCATGGAGCTGGTCAGAGGCTTGATAAGACTGGGGGCCTTCAGCCATGGAGCTGCTCAGAGGCTTGATAACACTGGGGGCCTTCAGCCATGGAGCTGGTCAGAGGCTTGATAAGACTGGGGGCCTTCAGCCATGGAGCTGGTCAGAGGCTTGATAAGACTGGGGGCCTTCAGCCATGGAGCTGGTCAGAGGCTTGATAAGACTGGGGGCCTTCAGCCATGGAGCTGGTCAGAGGCTTGATAAGACTGGGGGCCTTCAGCCATGGAGCTGGTCAGAGGCTTGATAAGACTGGGGGCCTTCAGCCATGGAGCTGCATGTTCAGAGGCTTGATAAGACTGGGGGCCTTCAGCCATGGAGCTGGTCAGAGGCTTGATAAGACTGGGGGCCTTCAGCCATGGAGCTGCTCAGAGGCTTGATAAGACTGGGGGCCTTCAGCCATGGAGCTGCTCAGAGGCTTGATAAGACTGGGGGCCTTCACCAGATAATGGGAATGAGTGAATACTTTTGTGTGGACCATTCCACTCTGAGTATACACGTACATGTAACAATAAATAGGGTTACAAACAAAACAAATAAACTTCTGTGGTAATCAAATAATGTGTTCACCACAAAAAAAAGTACTCAGACAAACAATATGGTATAAGTAGATGTTTATATACATGTGTATAAAGGTCACTGTGTGGCTAGCAGCTACATGTACACAGGTTTAATGAGGAATGTTTATGTTTTCTTAATGATGTGCTCAACTTGTAAGCATTGTCTGCCAACAAATTCATCTACACTGCATTACCACACCATAAGATGGATTAGATGATGTAATGGGATCTGAGGAAGAACAGAACAAATTTACAGACCTGCTAAAAGTTTTAAAGCTGCTACTGAAACCAATTTCTTTCACATAGAAAAGATGAGGGGGAATGTCCCATCATACATATGTAAGGTAGGGTGGTTACACAACTATGGCCTCTTCACACACTGCTATCCCCTCACCAACCCTCAGCTACACTGAACATCAATAAATGTGTTTAGGTTAGCAAATTAAAAGTGTAATGAACCAAGCGAAGGTGTAATGTCATTAACATGTACATGTAGGCCTACATGTATGTGAACTGTGCTGATTTGATGTTCCTATGAGTGTTAAGGACTGAACGCACGACCCGACCAAGTAAATACCCTCAAAGACAGGGAAATGGCAACTCTGAACAATAATACTGCACATGCATAACTCATTACACACTCCATTCACATATATAGGTGTGCACAATAATGCGGCTAGGACAAAGCGTCCCCCGTTGCGTTACATCGCGGGGCGTCTTCGGCCCACGCACAATACAACAATAGGGCCATGGGAAAAATCCCCATTACACATAAACTGTTCAGTCCACCACAATGAGCTGGTCAAGAAATTCACCAAATTGTGCAGAAGCCACTAGCTCATTAAAAAAAAGCAGGGTTTTATAATGTTGTTTTTAAATCATTGAAATACAGGGGGTGTAGGTACACATGTAAGAGTTTTTGCCCAGGAGCGCATACATATTTAGAAAATGACAATTGGCTATTGAAATGGATCATTATATGGCAATGTTATCCTAATGTTACATGATATGATATATTGTACATGTAATATCCATTGTTATCTACATGTATTATATTATCATAGTGCTTTAAATTTCTAATTTCATCTTATTACAATTCGTCAGTCGACCCATAACCAACCAACAAACAAACAAATAAGCAAAGAAGCTGGTAAGCAAACAAGAAAGCATACAAATACCTTTACCTTGAGGCTTTACGTCAGCATACTTCACATCATTGCCTTCAGATGGTGCAATGAATGGTCTTTTTGCAATATCAATGTCAGCATATTGTCCCTGAAATAAGTAATATCAAACCATGGTATGTGAAAACGTACACTAATTATAAATATAAATAATTTCTATTCCCTCTTTTTTTTTATTTGTACATGCCCCCAAAGTAACATAATGGGCCTGATGTCATCATTGAGGTATGTGGGTGTGGTTTAAGTGTACCACAAAATGTATGGTAGTACACTTATCTTCTTTATCATACCATATGTGTGTCCTTGTAATCAGAATACTTAAGGGCTGCTATACATGGAGCACTCAATCATCATGTGATGTAATGGCCCTATCTGCGCAAGCACCACTTTCCCCAGGGTAACGTGTATAACATAAAATGTATGGAGCATGATCAGTTAAGTACAGGTGGATGTTGGGATCAGATAATAATGCCACATACATGGAATAAAGGATTTGTGCGTAGCAGTTATACAGTGTACATGTATACCTGGTTGAGAGTTAGAGGCCAGCATATATGTGTTACCTTTTGGGAATGAACATTCCCACAAGGGTAACATGCAATTTAATGTTCTGTACATTATAACTTCTTTGGGTAAGGCTTGTGGTTAAAAGGACTACCATGATATAATAGATATTGGAATTAATGGATTGGCAACGCTACGCGTATTGCGTACTGACGTCACGCTATATGCTTGACACGGTTACGCCCTTTTCTTGAACTCGGGTTTCTCATCTTTCTGGAGGTTTCCGTTGGTGCCTGTTAGTTTTGATCGTCGAAAGCCCTATTCAGGTTACTGAATTGACTTCTTATCTAGTTCTTTGTGTCCAATTCTTAACCTTTTCGTTACCACATGTAAGTTATGGCGTATAAGAGTGGTTTGGGAGTTTTAGTAGCAATACGCCGTTGGTAAGAAGCAAAACAAAAGTTGCTTGTGGTGCTGTCTCATGCTACGCGTGTCGTAGGCCTGTTTTGAAGCTTAAAATAAAAACGCTTGACCTGTAGTAGTGGGCCGTAGGTCGCGGTTTTAGCATGATTATGAGGCAGTTTTGTGGGGGTTTTAGCTTCTGACAGGAACGATGTGTAGCATTAACGCTCCTATTTTCATGTTTCGCTATAAGCTTTGTGTGTCGTGAAGTGGTTAGATGGCTGGAAAGATATTTCGTCTTGGCAACATGCCAAGAAAAACGAAGGGCTTTCAACAGTCTTGTTCATCAAGAAAAAGCGAGTGGAGGCCTAAAAAAAACGTCTAAACAGTGTTTTGAAACCATCGAGCTTTATTCACCTCCCTTAAAGCTTTCTTAGGTCGTTCTGAAGATTCCTGGAGCAGGGGATCTTCAAGTATATCAGCTTCAGCCATAAATTTTTATTACGTGACCGTGTCGAGCATCGAACCAATTTTTCACGGGCGTTGCCAATCCAGTAATTCCAATATCTATGATGATATCTATGGTTAGGCTCACTATAATAATATATTTATGGGAAAGTTTACGAGAAAAGGGACCTAGCGTGTATTATAAAAAAGTATAATAAAAATGCATTACGTTTGATTTGCTATAACTTCCGAACAGTTAACGCTACCAACTTCCTATTTTCAATACTTCATACTGCACCATTTCTCTATGGTAAAATACATTTTGGAGTCTTGCACTTGCTCCGTGTCAGTATTGCAACGTTCGATACCCCACTGGGTTAAAACCCGCCATAACTTTTGGTAGGAGTAATCAATTCGCTTCAAATTCGGTTTGTAGGTAGAGAGGTCCTATACCTATCGATTTGTTCTGTTCGTTAATTTTTATGCCATCCGTTACGGAGATACAGTTGAACAAACTACGTGCACGTTTTCCCGCTTGATTCGCGCCAATGTTATAATCCCCGCCTCCCCATACATTGAGCGGAACGCAATTTGCCCAAATCATTGGCGCGAATCGAGCGCGAAAATGGGCACGTAGTTTGTTCAACTGTATCTCCGTAATGGATGGCGTAAAAATCAACGAACAGAACAAATCGATAGGTATAGGACCTCTCTACCTACAAACCGAATTTGAAGCGAATTGATTACTCCTACCGAAAGTTATGGCGGGTTTGAACCCAGTGGGGTATCGAACGTTGCAATACTGACACGGAGCAAGTGCAAGACTCCAAAATGTATTTTACCATAGAGAAATGGTGCAGTATGAAGTGTTAAAAATAGGAAGGTGATAGCGTTAACTGTTCGGAAGTTATAGCAAATCAAACGCAATGCATTTTTATTATACTTTTTTATAATAAACGCTAGGTCCCTTTTCTCGTAAACTTTCCCATATATGGGACAGTTTCTGCGAAAATGTCGTTTCGCATATATATATATATATAAAATGTTATAAAAATGCTTCTCTTTTGAATTGCTATATCTTCCGAACGGTTAACGCTATCAATGTCCTATTTTCAACACTTCATACTACACCATTTCTCTATTTTAAAATCCATTTTGGAGTCTTGCACTTGCTCCGTGCCAGTATTGCAATGCTCGATACCCCACCGGGTTCACACCCGCCATAACTTTAGGTAGGAGTAATGAAATCGCTTCAAATTCGGTTTGTAGGTAGAGAGGTCCTATATCTATCGATTTGTTCTGTTCGTTAATTTTTATGTCATTCGTTACGGAGATACAGCGGCGCAAAGTTGGTACACGTTTCCCGCTCGAATCGCGCCGTTGGACGTGCGAGGCCCGCTTCCATTCATCAAAGCACATGAATATGCAACTACTTCCTGTGGGCCGAGACTTTGATAACTTATAGCCACACCCATACTGCGCTAGCTAGATCTGATGGGTACTAGTAAGTATTTAATGTATCGTCCCTGTCACAGTTGCTATTCGTTATCTCCTATGTAAATAACGGATATGGCGACGTTCACTGAAGACAATTAACACGCTCGCAAGAGTTTCAATCGGCGGACGAGTTTGAGCGGTACGGATACGACGATCGATATTCAAGATACATTCGACGAGGTGGGGAGATTGAGAACGGTAGTGACGGCGGTTAAACTACTGACGATGGTGGTTGTAGGGAGTAAGCAGCCCCTAAATGACTAAGAGCCAGCAGCCTAGTCTCGTACCCAGACCCTGATTCCCACAGCTGCGGATGGACACCAGCCCCACCCCCACATATGCCTCACTACATTGCAAGTCCGAACAGCAGCCCCGCATAACCAACAGCAGACGCCACCAACCCGCACTACCTATGGAACCACCTGCCCATATCAGACCCTACACACGAGCCACAAACTAACCAATGGGGTCAGCCTCCACAATAGTATACCAGTGGAGACACTGCTATCCCTCTTGCTGCAAACGGAGTTGGCAGCCCCCACAATTTCAATCAAGGGAAGCCACACATCCCAATGGACTTACAGCACAACCTAGCTGACTGTGTCCGGTAGTGTGGCCAGGATGTCACTTGTGTGTCACAGCTCTACCAGGACTGGAATGCCTTCTTGGGCCAGTGGTTTGGTCTTCTGGTTGGCCTAGGACACTACCGCACATTTGAGTTTGATCAAGACCACCCTGGTGTCGTGAGGATGGAGACCTTGCCATCGGACAATGCTGAGGGCTGGAGTGGCCATAAAGGACATTAAGCTTATCAGAGCCAAGTGATGCCACCTGTTATTACCCCCAAGTGGATTGTCCCTGACACGGTCACTGTACCTGTACGAGAAGGTGAGGGAATACGTTCGTGACCCCAAGAAAAGGGACAAGGTGTGTCCAAAGCCTTCACAAAGCTCAGAGACCAACTCTTCCTATACATGCGATAATGCTTCATCCCATGCAGTAGCAGAAAATGACAAACCAAGACCTTCCTCACTTACATACTGTTGAGGGTCATAAGTATGCAGATGACACTCACAGTGAATTGCAAGGTGAAGGCAATAGCTGTGTTTCTGGCAGGAGGAAATGCAGACCCAGGTCTGAACTAATCCTTGCCTACCAATGCACTGTACATGTATGTGGCAAGAAGTATGCCAGTAGCCAGGCCCCCTGTCCCTGCACAAAAAGAACACTCACAAGCAGCCTGCTGTTCCAGGTGACGAACACGGATTCCAGTGTCGACAAAGGAAGCCAGGGTCCACCCAAGCGCAGGCCGCGAGGCGTACGCTAAAATCTGAAATTGACAGGCCATTTTCCTGTTCGGTGTGTGGCAAGACGTACGGCACCCCAGCCGCACTGTATACTTACAACAAGACCAACAATGGTTCATGACAAATGAACCATATTGTGAGATGCATGCTTTTTATGTAGTTTAAGGTCACCTCTGCAGTGTGCACCATACATCTGTGTCGTTAAGGGGTTACCTGTACATCATACATCTGTGTCGTTAAGGGGTTAACTCTGTATACCATACATCTGTGTCATCAAGGGGTTACCTGTACACCATGCATCTGTGTCGTTAAGGGGTTACCTCTGTACACTTTGTGTATGTGTTGTTAAGGTATCACCTGTACACCATACATCTGTGTCATCAAGGGGTCACCTGTACACCATACATCTGTGTCGTACCTCTGTATACCTTATGTATGTGTTGTAAAGGGGTCACCTGTACACTGTACATCTGTGTCGTTAAGGGGTTACCTCTGTAAACCTTATGTATGTGTCGTTAAGGGATTACCTCTGTACACCATACATCTGTGTCGTTAAGGGGTTACCTGTACACCATACATCTGTGTCGTTAAGGGGATACCTCTGTACACCTTATGTATGTGTTGTTAAGGGGTTACCTCTATACATCTTATGTATGTGTTGTTAAGGGGTTACCTCTTGTGTGTACACCATACATCTGCGTCATCAAGGGGTTACCTGTACACCATACATCGGTGTCGTACCTCTGTATACCTTATGTATGTGTCGTTAAGGGGTCACCTGTACACTGTACATCTGTGTCGTTAAGGGGTTATTTCTGTATACCTTATGTATGTGTTGTTAAGGGGTCACCTGTACACTGTACATCTGTGTTGTTAAGGGGTTACCTCTGTACACTTTGTGTATGTGTTGTTAAGGTATCACCTGTACTCCATACATCTGTGTCATCAAGGGGTCACCTGCACACCATACATCTGTGTCGTTAAGGAGTTACCTCTGTACATCTTATGTATGTGTCATTAAGGGGTTACCTGTACACCATACATCTGTGTCGTAAAGGGATTTTTACTTTTCACGTAGTGGTAATGTAGTCCATCTGATGCTGTGAAAATCTAGGTCTGGGTGTGAGATAAGTGATGACAGTGGTCCCATTTACACCCTGTACTTGTGTCTGCTGTGGGATCAAATCCATGGTCCCATTTACATCCTGTATGTGTGTATTTTGGGGTCAAATCCATGGTCCCATTTACACACTGTAGGTGTATCTATTGTTTGGTCAAATCCATGGTCCAATGTACACCCTGTACTTGTGTCTGTTGTGGGGTCAAATGCATGATCCTATTTACACCCTGTACTTGAGTCTGTTTTAGGGTCAAATCTATGGTCCCATTTACACCCTAAACTTGTGTCTGTTGTGAGATCAAATCCATGGTTCCATTTACACCCTGCATGTACTTGTGATCAAATCCATGGTCTCATTTACACCGTGTTCTTGTGTCTATTGTGGGATATTTGTGGGATCAAATCCATGGTCCGATTTACACCCTGTACTTGTGTCTGTTGTGGGGTCAAATGCATGATCCTATTTACACCCTGTACTTGAGTCTGTTTTAGAGTCAAATCTATGGTCCCATTTACACCCTAAACTTGTGTCTGTTGTGAGATCAAATCCATGGTT
This sequence comes from Spongilla lacustris, assembly GCA_949361645.1. Lineage (NCBI taxonomy): Eukaryota > Metazoa > Porifera > Demospongiae > Spongillida > Spongillidae > Spongilla > Spongilla lacustris. The sequence continues at coordinate 2,290,123 of OX442423.1, forward strand.
CCATTTACACCCTGCATGTACTTGTGATCAAATCCATGGTCTCATTTACACCCTGTAAGATCAGAACACATGAGATGTATACGCGATTTATCTGCCAGTGACTAACATGCCAGTATGCATAGCTAAATAACCCATTGCTTAACCCAGCTAGGCTACCTTCTTTCCTACCCCTTCCCCTCGCGATCTTTAAATATCCTAACACTCAGTGTTGCTTATGAGTACTACCTGTTGAGGGCCCAGAATAGTTAACACTCTTTTCATTGCTTAACACAGGCTTCCTTTTTTCCTACCCCTTCCTGTCCCCTCTGAATCCTTGAATCTTACCATACAATTCTGTGTTCGATGTGCGAGTTTTGCTTATGAGTACTACCTGTTGGGGGCCCAGCGTGTCCCCTCTTGATTGTTCAATCTAAATATGGAACTCTCTGTGTTTCATGTGTAAATGTTGCTTATGAGTACCACCTGTTGAGGGAACCCTCTTTTCATGCTTCCTTCTTTGCTACCCCTTCCCCTCTCGATCTTTCAATATCCTACCATGCAATTCTCTGTGAGTGGTGCTTATGAGTACTACCTGTTGAGGGCTCAATGTAGGTAACCCTCTTTTCATTGCTTAACCCGAGCTTCTTTCTTCCTCCTCGCTGTCACCTCTCAATCTTTAAATATCCTACCATGCAACTCTCTATGTTTGCTGTGTGAGTGTTGCTTATGAGTACTTCATGTTGAGGGCCCAGTATGGCTAACCCTCTTTTGGTTGCTTAACACGTACAGGCTTCCCTCTTTCCTATCTCTTCCTGTCCCCTCTCAATCCTCCATACAGTTTGCTGTGTTTGATGTGTGAATGTTGCTTATAAGTACTACTTGTTGAAGGCCCAGTAGAGTCAACCCTCTTTTCATTGCTTAACCGAGGCCTCTTTCTTCCGTACTCCTCTCAATCCTTCAGTCCTTTCATGCATGCACCACATAAACTGCCCATGAACATGGCAGCATTACTATCATACACCTAGTAGAGTTTGTTCTGGACTGCAGTATGTGGATTTGCCTTCATCCACAGTTTGACCAAGGTCTGAATAAGAGAGACAGAATGTAGGGGGTGCACTGTTTGTTCTTGAATACATTTACATGTAAACCCTAGTACCATGTGCATGAATAATGCATCTCACTGTAGCTAATTTTTCATTCCTAAACCTACAGTTTAGGTAACTAATTAAATATTGGTGCATAGACCATGGCATACTCATTGCTAAAAGGAATTGATCTTGATCTATGCTGGATGCTGCAAGACCAATATTTGGAAGATGGAGCACCTGCCCACTGTTTATAGGAGTAAGAGGATGAAGAGCAGTAGCCAGCATGAAGTACCGATCTGATGCCCGTAGATTTTTTTTTGGCTGTGACCCAACTCTCAAGTCAATGGCCCTGCAAGACCTGCAGCTGGTTATCACCAACCCAGCCATGATCAGGAGAGCAACATCATAGAACTAAAAACTCAATGGCAATTATGGACCAGGCTGTAACTGGAATATTACATAGCTATATTTCAGTGATGAAAGAATGCTTTCCAAAAGCACACATAACAGATAGAGGGAGGGAGGGAGGGAGGGAGGGAGGGATGGAGGGAGGGAGGGAGGGAGGGAGGGAGGGAGGGAGGGAGGGAGGGAGGGAGGGGGGAGTGAGTGAGTGAGTGAGTGAGTGAGTGAGTGAGTGAGTGAGTGAGTGAGTGAGTGAGTGAGGGAGGGAGGGGAGTGAGGGAGTGAGTTGCATGGTAGGATATTGAAAGATCGAGAGGGGAAGGGGTAGGAAAGAAGGAAGCCTGTGTTAAGCATGAAAAGAGGGTTCCCTCAACAGGTGGTACTCATAAGCAACACTTACACATGAAACACAGAGAATTCCATGTTAGGATTGAACAATCAAGAGGGGACACGCTGGGCCCCCAACAGGTAGTTCTCATAAGCAAAACTCACACATCAAACACAGAGAATTGTATGGTAAGATTAAAGGATCGAGAGGGGACAGGAAGGGGTAGGTTTAGAAGGTAGCCTGTGTTAAGCAATGAAAAGAGGGTTAGCTATACTGGGCCCTCAGCCCACACATCAAACACACAAGGTTGCACGGTAGGACAGGAAGGGGTAGCTTTAGAAGGTAGCCAGTGTTAAAGCAGGGTGATTTAGCTAGGCATACTGGAGCGTTAGTAACTGTATATCTGTCAGTGCATGTTTAACACTGACAGATAACTCTGAATCACGTATACATCTCATGTGTTCTGATCTTTAAAAACTGAACTTGTTATGAAAAGACAATTGTCTAGTCTTGTGATCGATTCATTAGAAGCACACATGTATGTGGATTGCTGTCGAGTATTAGATATTTGTGTATGTGCATGGCATAGCAATGCTCCTACAGATTTTAAAGTGCATGAGTGATTAGGTACAGAGAGGTGCATGGAATGATTGAAGGATTGAGAGGGGACAGGGTAGGAAAGGAAGAAAGCCTGGCTAGTCTATGAAACAAGGGTTAGCCATGCATGCTAGTGCTCAACAGTTACTCATACGTAACACTCACCCCCATCTCTACTGATTTTTAACTCAACTTGTAATCAAAAGGCAATGTCTAGTGATTGATTCACTATAGTCCTATAGGAATGCACACTCTTATGGGATGGTGTCAGGTATTGTCGGTGTATTAGCAATCTGTGCATGGGCATATCAATGAACTCAAAAGTGTAGGAGTAATGTGGATTAGGTACAGAGACATGCATGGAAGGATAGAATAATGTAGAGGAGACAGCTAGACCTCAGCATGCATGTGGAGTGGAACCTTCAACTGGAGCCGACCCCAAATACTGGGGCCAGCCACAATGGCCTTCTATCCTAGCCCCACACAGCTCCTCACTGCAAATGCAAATGAAGCCACTACCTATGAAACCATTATCCCCCACACTACAAGAGGACTTACTGGTAGGGGAACCATCGTGGAGCTACCAGCTCGCATTGGACAAATGGGGATACCACCACTGGAGCAGCCTCCATTTGTAGAGTGTACATGCCTACGTTTTTCTCTTCACACATTTTGTGTTGTAGATCTACATGTAGATCTGAACTACTGTAGACATGTACATGTGTACAGAGTAAAATTTATCTGGTGTGAAGCCATGCTGTTAGTGGTGAATATGGTTACCTGCCCTATCGGTACAGATTGCGGTGGGTCTGCACCCGTGGTTGGTGTATATAGACAACCAAGGCTTGCAGAGGGCGTTTTGCCTACTGGGAACTACATACTGTACTGTACGCGAGTAGCAAAATATGGAAGTGCCATTTTAAATTGCATGCACATGTACAGTCACAGCTACAATGTGGCACAAGACATCAGAATTCATGACCACACAAGTGGAGTTAATAGATCCTACAAATTTAATGGATTCATCAACTACGTTATACCTAGCCCTAGGCTGGTGTTTCTGCAAAAATGTATGTGCGCGGGTAGTGTATAGTGGCCGTGGGGCACAGGTGAAACTGGGTTACACTGGTAATGTATGGTGACATCTCTGACAGTGTAGGGTCTGCTAACTCCACTTGTGTGATCATGAATTCTGATGTCTTCATCGTGCCACATTGTAGCTGTGACTGTGCATGCAATTTATGTGACATTCAAAATGGCACTTAACATGTTTTGCTACTAGTTCTCAGTACATGTAGGCAAAACGCCCTCTGCAAGCCTTGGTTGTCTATTAATACACCAACCACGGGTGCAGACCCACCGCAATCAGTACCGATAGGGCAGGTAACCATATTCACCACTAACAACATGGCTTCAAACCAGATAAGATTTACTCTGTACATGCACAAAACTTGTAGATCTACATGTCTACAGTACATGTACAACACAAAATGTGTAAAGAGAAAAACGTAGGCATGTACACTCTACAAATGGAGGCTGCTCCAGTGGTGGTATCCCCATTTGTCCAATGCGGGCTGGTAGCTCCACAATGGTTCCCCTACCAGTAAGTCCTCTTGTAGTGTGGGGGATAATGGTTTCATATGTAGTGGCTTCATTTGCATTTGCAGTGAGGAGCTATGTGGGGCTAGGATAGAAGGCCATTGTGGTTGGCCCCAGTGTTTGGGGCTGGCTGCAGTTCAAGGTTCCACTCCACATGCTGAGGTCTAGCTGTCTCGACCCCATTCAACCCTGGTAATGTGGCAGCTGGCAGCTCTCCGGCCTGTTGGTAGTATGATTACACCAAATGTAAGAGGGGTGTTTAGGGGTGGGTGGGGATGGCCTGGGCCTCGGATACAACTTGCAGTAGAGGAGGATAGGTAGTGGGAGATAGGGCCATGGGGATGAATGGGGCATGTGTGAATCCAGTTGATGGCTCCTCTAATATTGTGGGGGGTGCCGATTCCTATCGCAGTGTGAGAGCTGCATTATTGTGGGGCCCCCAATGACCCTGTAGGATTTTTTAGCACCTGATTGCTCCCTTGCTGCCAGTCTGATAACTCCACCTGCAATTGCTCCATGCACTGGTGCTAACTGTCTGGACATGTAGTGTGGGGCTATTAAGTAATGGTTCTGTCCGCTAGCAGTGAGGGAGCTGACCTGATTGGACCCTGGGCCATTACAGGGTGTAAATGGGACCAATGCATTGACCGCACAACAGACACACATACATGTACAGAGTGTAAATGGGACAATGGATTTGATCCTAAAGCAGACTCAAGTACAGGGTATAAATGGGATCGAATTCGAAGATGTGACCCCACAACAGACTCAAGTACAGGGTGTAAATGGGAACATGGATTTGATCACAAGTACAGGGTGTAAATCAGACCATGAATTTCATCCCACAACAGACAAAAGTATAGGGTGTAAATGGGACCAATGAATTGACCCCACAACAGACAAAAGTACAGGGTGTAAATGGGACCATGGATTTGACCCCACAACAGACACAAGTACAGGGTGTAAATGGGACCATGGATTTGACCCCACAACAGACAAATGTACAGGGTGTAAATGGGACCAATGAATTGACCCCACAACAGACACAAGTACAGGGTGTAAATGGAACCATGGATATGACCCCACAACAGACACAAGTACAGGGTGTAAATGGAACCATGGATTTGACCCCACAACAGACAAAAGTACAGGGTGTAAATGGGACCAATGAACTGACCCCACAACAGACACAAATACAGGGTGTAAATGGGAGCATGGATATGACCCTAGTACAGGGTGTAAATGGGACCATGCATTTGACCCCACAACAGACACAAGTACAGGGTGTAAATGGGACCATGGATTTGACCCTAAAACAGACTCAAGTACAGGGTGTAAATGGGACCATGCATTTGACCCCACAACAGACACAAGTACAGGGTGTAAATCGGACCATGGATTTGACCCCAAAATACACACATACAGGATGTAAATGGGACCATGGATTTGATCCCACAGCAGACACAAGTACAGGGTGTAAATGGGACCACTGTCGTTACTAGTCTCGTACCCAGACTTAGATTTTCACAGCATCGGATGGATTACATCACCACTACGTGAAAAGTAAAAAACCCTTAACGACACAGATGTATGGTGTACAGGTAACCCCTTAATGACAGATACATAAGATGTACAGAGGTAACCTCTTAACGACACAGATGTATGGTGTACAGGTGACCCCTTTACAACACATACATAAGGTGTACAGAGGTATCTCCTTAACGACACAGACGTATGGTGTACAGGTAACCCCTTGATGACGCAGATGTATGGAGTACAGGTGATACCTTAACAATACATACACAAAGTGTACAGAGGTAACCCCTTAACGACATAGATGTATGGTGTACAGGTAACCCCTTGATGACACCGATGTATGGTGTACAGAGGTAACCCCTTAACGACATAGATGTATGGTGTACAGGTAACCCCTTGATGAAACAGATGTATGGTGTACAGGTGATACCTTAACAACACATACACAAGAAGTAACCCCTTAACGACACAGATGTATGGTGTACAGGTGACCCCTTGATGACACAGATACCTTAACAATACATACACAAAGTGTACAGAGGTAACCCCTTAACGACATAGATGTATGGTGTACAGGTAACCCCTTGATGACACAGATGTATGGTGTACAGAGGTAACCCCTTAACGACACAGATGTACAGTGTACAGGTGACCCCTTAACGACACATACATAAGGTATAAAGAGGTAACCCCTTAACAACACATACATAAGATGTATAGACGTAACCCCTTAACGACACAGATGTATGGTGTACAGGTAACCCCTTGATGACACAGATGTATGGGGTACACACAAGAGGTAACCCCTTAACAACACATACATAAGGTGTACAGAGGTAACCCCTTAACGACACAGATGTATGGTGTACAGGTGACCCCTTGATGACACAGATGTATGGAGTACAGGTGATACCTTAACAATACATACACAAAGTGTACAGAGGTAACTCCTTAACGACATAGATGTATGGTGTACAGGTAACCCCTTGATGACACAGATGTATGGTGTACAGAGGTAACCCCTTAACGACACAGATGTACAGTGTACAGGTGACCCCTTAACGACACATACATAAGGTATAAAGAGGTAACCCCTTAACAACACATACATAAGATGTATAGACGTAACCCCTTAACGACACAGATGTATGGTGTACAGGTAACCCCTTGATGACATAGATGTATGGGGTACACACAAGAGGTAACCCCTTAACAACACATACATAAGGTGTATAGATGTAACCCCTTAACAACACATACATAAGATGTATAGACGTAATCCCTTAACGACACAGATGTATGGTGTACAGGTGACCCCTTAACAACACATACATAAGGTGTACAGAGGTACCCCCTTAACGACACAGATGTACATGTATGGTGTACAGGTAACCCCTTGATGACACAGATGTATGGTGTACAGAGGTAACCCCTTAACGACACATACATAAGGTTTACAGAGGTAACGCCTTAACGACACAGATGTACAGTGTACAGGTGACCCCTTTACAACACATACATAAGGTATACAGAGGTACAACACCGATGTATGGTGTACAGGTGACCCCTTGATGACACAGATGTATGGTGTACAGAGTTAACCCCTTAACGACACAGATGTATGGAGTACATGCAGGTGATACCTTAACAACACATACACAAAGTGTACAGAGGTAACCCCTTAACGACACATACATAAGGTGTACAGAGGTATCCCCTTAACGACACATACATAAGATTTACAGAGGTATCCCCTTAACGACACAGATGAATGGGATACACACAAGAGGTAACCCCTTAACAACACATACATAAGGTTTACAGAGGTAACCCCTTAACGACACAGATGTACAGTGTACAGGTGACCCCTTTACAACACATACATAAGGTATACAGAGGTACGACACAGATGTATGGTGTACAGGTGACCCCTTGATGACACAGATGTATGGTGTACAGGTGATACCTTAACAACACATACACAAAGTGTACAGAGGTAACCCCTTAACGACACAGATGCATGGTGTACAGGTAACCCCTTGATGACACAGATGTATGGTATACAGAGTTAACCCCTTAACGACACAGATGTATGATGTACAGGTAACCCCTTAACGACACAGATGTATGGTGCACACTGCAGAGGTGACCTTAAACTACATAAAAAGCATGCATCTCACAATATGGTTCATTTGTCATGAACCATTGTTGGTCTTGTTGTAAGTATACAGTGCGGCTGGGGTGCCGTACGTCTTGCCACACACCGAACAGGAAAATGGCCTGTCAATTTCAGATTTTAGCGTACGCCTCGCGGCCTGCGCTTGGGTGGACCCTGGCTTCCTTTGTCGACACTGGAATCCGTGTTCGTCACCTGGAACAGCAGGCTGCTTGTGAGTGTTCTTTTTGTGCAGGGACAGGGGGCCTGGCTACTGGCATACTTCTTGCCACATACATGTACAGTGCATTGGTAGGCAAGGATTAGTTCAGACCTGGGTCTGCATTTCCTCCTGCCAGAAACACAGCTATTGCCTTCACCTTGCAATTCACTGTGAGTGTCATCTGCATACTTATGACCCTCAACAGTATGTAAGTGAGGAAGGTCTTGGTTTGTCATTTTCTGCTACTGCATGGGATGAAGCATTATCGCATGTATAGGAAGAGTTGGTCTCTGAGCTTTGTGAAGGCTTTGGACACACCTTGTCCCTTTTCTTGGGGTCACGAACGTATTCCCTCACCTTCTCGTACAGGTACAGTGACCGTGTCAGGGACAATCCACTTGGGGGTAATAACAGGTGGCATCACTTGGCTCTGATAAGCTTAATGTCCTTTATGGCCACTCCAGCCCTCAGCATTGTCCGATGGCAAGGTCTCCATCCTCACGACACCAGGGTGGTCTTGATCAAACTCAAATGTGCGGTAGTGTCCTAGGCCAACCAGAAGACCAAACCACTGGCCCAAGAAGGCATTCCAGTCCTGGTAGAGCTGTGACACACAAGTGACATCCTGGCCACACTACCGGACACAGTCAGCTAGGTTGTGCTGTAAGTCCATTGGGATGTGTGGCTTCCCTTGATTGAAATTGTGGGGGCTGCCAACTCCGTTTGCAGCAAGAGGGATAGCAGTGTCTCCACTGGTATACTATTGTGGAGGCTGACCCCATTGGTTAGTTTGTGGCTCGTGTGTAGGGTCTGATATGGGCAGGTGGTTCCATAGGTAGTGCGGGTTGGTGGCGTCTGCTGTTGGTTATGCGGGGCTGCTGTTCGGACTTGCAATGTAGTGAGGCATATGTGGGGGTGGGGCTGGTGTCCATCCGCAGCTGTGGGAATCAGGGTCTGGGTACGAGACTAGGCTGCTGGCTCTTAGTCATTTAGGGGCTGCTTACTCCCTACAACCACCATCGTCAGTAGTTTAACCGCCGTCACTACCGTTCTCAATCTCCCCACCTCGTCGAATGTATCTTGAATATCGATCGTCGTATCCGTACCGCTCAAACTCGTCCGCCGATTGAAACTCTTGCGAGCGTGTTAATTGTCTTCAGTGAACGTCGCCATATCCGTTATTTACATAGGAGATAACGAATAGCAACTGTGACAGGGACGATACATTAAATACTTACTAGTACCCATCAGATCTAGCTAGCGCAGTATGGGTGTGGCTATAAGTTATCAAAGTCTCGGCCCACAGGAAGTAGTTGCATATTCATGTGCTTTGATGAATGGAAGCGGGCCTCGCACGTCCAACGGCGCGATTCGAGCGGGAAACGTGTACCAACTTTGCGCCGCTGTATCTCCGTAACGAATGACATAAAAATTAACGAACAGAACAAATCGATAGATATAGGACCTCTCTACCTACAAACCGAATTTGAAGCGATTTCATTACTCCTACCTAAAGTTATGGCGGGTGTGAACCCGGTGGGGTATCGAGCATTGCAATACTGGCACGGAGCAAGTGCAAGACTCCAAAATGGATTTTAAAATAGAGAAATGGTGTAGTATGAAGTGTTGAAAATAGGACATTGATAGCGTTAACCGTTCGGAAGATATAGCAATTCAAAAGAGAAGCATTTTTATAACATTTTATATATATATATATATGCGAAACGACATTTTCGCAGAAACTGTCCCATATATGGGAAAGTTTACGAGAAAAGGGACCTAGCGTTTATTATAAAAAAGTATAATAAAAATGCATTGCGTTTGATTTGCTATAACTTCCGAACAGTTAACGCTATCACCTTCCTATTTTTAACACTTCATACTGCACCATTTCTCTATGGTAAAATACATTTTGGAGTCTTGCACTTGCTCCGTGTCAGTATTGCAACGTTCGATACCCCACTGGGTTCAAACCCGCCATAACTTTCGGTAGGAGTAATCAATTCGCTTCAAATTCGGTTTGTAGGTAGAGAGGTCCTATACCTATCGATTTGTTCTGTTCGTTGATTTTTACGCCATCCATTACGGAGATACAGTTGAACAAACTACGTGCCCATTTTCGCGCTCGATTCGCGCCAATGATTTGGGCAAATTGCGTTCCGCTCAATGTATGGGGAGGCGGGGATTATAACATTGGCGCGAATCAAGCGGGAAAACGTGCACGTAGTTTGTTCAACTGTATCTCCGTAACGGATGGCATAAAAATTAACGAACAGAACAAATCGATAGGTATAGGACCTCTCTACCTACAAACCGAATTTGAAGCGAATTGATTACTCCTACCAAAAGTTATGGCGGGTTTTAACCCAGTGGGGTATCGAACGTTGCAATACTGACACGGAGCAAGTGCAAGACTCCAAAATGTATTTTACCATAGAGAAATGGTGCAGTATGAAGTATTGAAAATAGGAAGTTGGTAGCGTTAACTGTTCGGAAGTTATAGCAAATCAAACGTAATGCATTTTTATTATACTTTTTTATAATACACGCTAGGTCCCTTTTCTCGTAAACTTTCCCATATATATATATATATATTGTGTGGGAGCTGCACTCTTTGGGAGGGGAGATGGGGAGGCAGTGCCAAATGACCAAACAGATGAAAAATGATGATACATATAGTACAAACTCCAGTCCATCTGAAGATACATGTACAAGTGCTTGTACATATACAAGATGAGATGGTAAAAACCGGCTTACCTTTTGTGATGGTTGTCCCCCAGTAGCAGGATGTGAGCTCACTGATTTAGCAAGTCCTACACCAGTAACAGGTTGTGACAATGTCTGAGCATATCCTTCATCAGTAGAAGGTCCAGACCTTATACTGTCTGACCTCACTGATAATAGCTCATAGTCTAATGTGTTAGCTAATATACAGGAACAGAACAAAACGTGAAGGGGGTAGACGTACATAATCCCTATAGATGTAGTATGATGCTCATGTTCTTTAGTCCTATACATACAGATTTTATTCTACATGTTCCAACCGTAAATATCTATAATATACATGTGTACATGTACTTTGCACCAGCAATGACCTTACCTGATTGCATTGTGGTCACTTCCACCCTCTTCTTTACTTTACACATGTACAAAGCAATACAAGTCACCACTATGATGATGATGATGATGATTCCAGCAACCACTCCTCCAATAATGGCACCTGTACAAATAAATTGCTTCAAACACTATATTACATGTACATGTACAAGATATATGTAACTTGATTTGATTGTTGATTGCTAATCAACCTTTTAGACATAGTTTACTTATGCACAATGACTTCTTGTATTAACTTTATTTATTAAAACTGCTGTATTGTACTGCAGGTCTGGGCAGAAGCTCATAGTCAGATAATGGACCCTTTGCACGAAAGATCGGAAGTACGATAAATGTCAGTCTGGAGTAAAACCACAGCGGTTGTCTAGAGACATCGTGTCACGTTAGCGGACCTTTGCGTAATAAAATGGCAATGCTCGGAGTCATTCCTTCCCGCTTGGACAGTGATCCTTCGGCCGATCCAGTTCCTAGTCAAACCATGCTGCTAACAGTAAGCTTGACAGAGTCTGACATACCCGGAGCCTTTTAAAATGGATGGCTTTAATAAGGCTCCGGGTATGTCAGACTCGGTCAAACTTACTGTTGGCAGCATAGTTTGACCAGGAACTGGATCGGCCGAACGATCACTGTCTGAGCGGGAAGGAATGACTCCGAGCATTGCCATTTTATTACGCAAAGGCCCGCGAACGTGATACGATGTCTCTAGGCAACCGCTGTGGTTTTTTCGCCAGACGTGATGTTTATCGTACTTCCGATCTTTCATGCAAAGGGCCATTGAGTTTTGTTTGACACAAAAAGTCAATCTTAGAAGTGCCGTGAATACACACAGAACATTCACACACACACACACACACACACACACACACACACACACACACACACACACACACACACACAAATACACACAGAACATTCACATACACACATACATGTAATGAACATGCATGCACACAAAACATGGAAGTGATTTAGCATTATGAATATTTCCAACCTCTATCTGACACCATAAACTGAAGTACACAACTTCACCTACACATGTACTTTCATGTACCTATTGATGATATACATGTACTTGTAGTAGTGTTGGGTGTAATTGGAGTTGAAGAAGACACTGAAACAGAATAATACAAAAAGAGTAATACACCTGTACACATGGTATACATGTACATGTATAATAGAGTACAAGTTACTACATGGACAACAGCCTTCACTGGTGTAGGATGGTAAATTTCACATCCTACCTAACAATCACCAGCACTGGTTTAGATGTATGCGTCAATATATAAAGTTAACGCCACGCAGTGCGCTACCTACGCAGTGCTCTACCTACGTAGAAAATTAATTTAATAAGGGTACTACCTTTATGTAGGGTAACTTGAACATTATGTTCCTGTATGTAAACATGTGTTTTGTTTTTCAACACCGTTAACCAATCATATCTAAGCGCGCCTAACATTCATCGAATGCGCATGTGCTTATAGCGATCGCTCGTATATAATGCAGCCGAGCAGTGCATATAGCGTACAATTTAGCGCAAGACTTGAGCTATGTCTTTAAGAACGGCGCTCAAGGAGACAGGTTCGATATAAGAGATGTTAGATTTAGTTTAATGACCCGCGCGATGACACTAGAGCTCTACTATCTGATACGATGGCGAGACGAGGATGCAGCGTCTGTGGTGCCTGGCAGAGCCGTATCCGTCAACAGCGGGGGCGGGGTGGATTGCACTGTGAAGTGGGCGAAGACGCTGTACATGTACTATCGAGGGATTGTGGGTTCAGGTAAACTAAATTTATTTACCACAAACCAATCGATCCAGATTCAATGATTACCATTAGGGGCAAGAGTGATATGGAGTGTCTCGAAAAAGAATTCCTACTATACAAGGGGGAGCTGATTCAGTGGCGACAGCTGTTGAAATTGCCACAATAGAACAACGTAAGCGTTTTCTGAATTGATAGCGCTACTGGGTATAATTCAACCATCCTAGCCTGCAGCAACAACTATGGAAACAGCTGGGACTGCCACAGCAACAGTCACAGCACCAGTCACAGCACCAGTCATAGCAACAGCCATAGCAACAGCCATAGCAACAGCCATAGCAACAGTCACAGCAACAGCCATAGCAACAGCCATAGCAACAGTCACAGCAACAGCCATAGCAACAGCCATAGCAACAGTCACAGCACCAGTCACAGCAACAGTCACAGCACCAGTCACAGCACCAGTCACAGCAACAGCCACAGACCCAGTCACAGCACCAGTCACAGCACCAGCCACAGCAACAGCCATAGCAACAGCCATAGCAACAGCCATAGCAACAGCCATAGCAACAGCCATAGCAACAGTCACAGCACCAGTCACTGACCCACAGCCAGAATTAGCCACTGACCCAATCCAACTAGGGACATTTTCACCCAATAGACATAGATATTCATATTCATATTCATCCTTGTCCAAACCACCTTCACCATTACTATCACCACTCCTTCTACCTCAGAGCAGTACAAGTCAATCAGTTAGGAGTTAATGCACTCTTTGCTGGGTGAGATGCTTTGGGGTTAATGAACTCTGTGGCTTAGAGGTCCCATGGGTGTGGTCAGTGAGTGAGATGCTTTGGGGTTAATGACCTCTGCGGCACAGAGGTCCCATGGGTGTGGTCAGTGAGTGAGATGCTTTGGGGTTATAACATGACCTCTGCGGCACAGAGGTCCCATGGGTGTGGTCAGTGAATGAGGTCCCATTGGTGTGGTCAGTGAGTGAGATGCTTTGGGGTTAATGACCTCTGCGGCACAGAGGTCCTATGGGTGTGGTCAGTGAATGAGATGCTTTGGGGTTAATGACCTCTGCGGCACAGAGGTCCCATGGGTGTGGTCAGTGCATGAGATGCTTTGGAGTTAATGACCTCTGCGGCACAGAGGTCCCATGGGTGTGGTCAGTGAATGAGATGCTTTGGGGTTAAGGACCTCTGCGGCACAGAGGTCCTATGGGTGTGGTCAGTGGGTGAGATGCTTTGGGATTAATGACCTCTGCGGCACAGAGGTCCCATGGGTGTGGTCAGTGAATGAGGTCCCATTGGTGTGGTCAGTGAGTGAGATGCTTTGGGGTTAATGACCTCTGCGGCAGAGAGGTCCTATGGGTGTGGTCAGTGAATGAGATGCTTTGGGGTTAATGACCTCTGCGGCACAGAGGTACCATGGGTGTGGTCAGTGCATGAGATGCTTTGGAGTTAATGACCTCTGCGGCACAGAGGTCCCATGGGTGTGGTCAGTGAATGAGATGCTTTGGGGTTAATGACCTCTGCGGCACAGAGGTCCCATGGGTGTGGTCAGTGAGTGAGATTCTTTGGGGTTAATGACCTCTGCGGCACAGAGGTCCTATGGGTGTGGTCAGTGGGTGGGATGCTTTGGGGTTAATGACCTGTGCGGCACAGAGGTCCCATGGGTGTGGTCAGTGAATGAGGTTCCATGGGTGTGGTCAGTGAGTGAGATGCTTTGGGGTTAATGACCTCTACGGTACAGAGGTCCCATGGGTGTGGTCAGTGAATGAGATGCTTTGGGGTTAATGACCTCTGCGGCAGAGAGGTCCTATGGGTGTGGTCAGTGAATGAGATGCTTTGGGGTTAATGACCTCTGCGGCACAGAGGTCCCATGGGTGTGGTCAGTGAATGAGATGCTTTGGGGTTAATGACCTCTGCGGCACAGAGGTCCCATGGGTGTGGTCAGTGAGTGAGATGCTTTGGGGTTAATGACCTCTGCGGCACAGAGGTCCCATGGGTGTGGTCAGTGGGTGAGATGCTTTGGGGTTGATGACCTCTGCGGCACAGAGGTCCCATGGGTGTGGTCAGTGGGTGAGATGCTTTGGGGTTAATGACCTCTGCGGCACAGAGGTCCCATGGGTGTGGTCAGTGCATGAGATGCTTTGGGGTTGATGACCTCTGCGGCACAGAGGTCCCATGGGTGTGGTCAGTGAATGAGGTTCCATGGGTGTGGTCAGTGAGTGAGATGCTTTGGGGTTAATGACCTCTACGGCACAGAGGTCCCATGGGTGTGGTCAGTGAATGAGATGCTTTGGGTTAAACCCATTCTGCCTTCTGAGATAGGCCACACCCAGGATCCTTCTAGCGGCTCATGTCCATTAACCCCATTCTGCCCTTACCCCAGGACCCTTTTGGCAGCTAAGTCGCTTAAATTCTGCCCACACCCAGGACACTTCTGGCTCGTAAGCCCCTTAACCCCATTCTGCCTCCAAAGATTGGCCACACCCAAGTCTATTAACCCCATTCTGCCTTCTGTGATAGGCCACACCCAGGGACCTTCAAGTGTTTTAACCCTGTTCCGCCTCCATGTAGGGGCCACACCCAGGACCCTTTATAGTAGACATACAATTATGGCATCTATCCAGTTAATCAAGCGCACGCAAAAGTATGGATAATAATCTGAATCTGATTATAACAGTTAGAACTAGCTGTTTTCAACAAGTTTTCATCGTACGTGCGATCGATTGAAAGTACACATCAGCGCGCCAACTTTTGTAAAGCGGGCCGGGCCGTACATTTTAAAAGTTCGGTTGTTGAGTGACGCTCGCAATATGCACTCGTACGAGGACTCGCGCGCTTGCTTATCGTGATCGAATACGACTCACTCGACTCGCGTGTCTGTGAGTGTGAATTTGGGCAGGTGGCACTCTAGATCAAGCGACCTTAGCAGCGTCGTTCAGTCTGGTAGCGTCTGCGATATAAAATCGTGCAGCTGTTCAAGCAAAGCCTAGCAGAGCGCGGGTAGTTGTAGCAGCTGCAGAATTGAACACTTGTTGTAAACATGTTTTTATGTTACGTGTTGGCCATAAGGTAGAGCATTTTTCTACGTTTATATTGCACATTTCTACCTACCGCACATTTCTACCTATATAAGGTAGTGCGCTACTGCGTGGCGTTAACTTTATATTGACGCATACTGTACATTAGACAACTGACTAAACATATGGTAACTTTGCAGGACAAGCAAACATGTTTGCATTGAAATGCACAGAGAATTAAATATTATAACTCTGTGATGTAAGATCGTGCATTACAAAAAACTCATCATTAGCCAGTTTTGTCAGGAAATGCCTAATTGCTGTACTACGTCGGAAGGGTGGAAATATATATAGCCTCATGTACATGCATCACAAATTTTAAAAAGTGGGAACAGATTTACGAAGAAAGAGATTGAACACAGATCATATTCACCCTGGTCTTCTCTACAGCCAGAGGCATGGGCCACATAGCAATGGCAACAGAATTGTTTAATTACTGAGAAAAGGAAGGACCCCTTAATCCACCACTCTCTTTTGGTTGAGATGCAAACTAAGTTTCTCACTACATTGCTTGGCCATAATGTGCTGGCTAGGGTCCTAGTCATCTCTTACTGGAAATATATCATTGGCCTATGCAGAGGGGAAGGTCCACTAATAATTATGTGGTTTGTTGTCACTTTATTGTTTCTGTTACTGAATAACCCCTGTTTCACTACTCTTACAAGTTTAAATAAAAATAAAAACTAATACCTGGTGAGATGGTAGATGGTCCAATCACCTCTCCAGTAATAGCTGGTACTGATGACACACTCCCATCACTCTCAATGACATAGACCACTACTGAGTACACCCCTGTACCCAGAGGACCATTGGAAGGGGAGAAGGGACATAAAGATATGTTGACTGGTGTGTCCAATGATCTCCAAACCATTCTGCAGTATGTTACACCAGTAGCTGTGTCTGTTAGATACACCAAACATCCTGTGGCCAGTGAGCCAGAGTTGAAGAGACACATCAGTCCAGTGGGTGAAGAGGTGTTGGCAGAGATACCAGTAACACCAAATGTACCTGGAACCATCAAGCAACAAACATTGTTATGGAATGTTATTCCTGCTGTACAATAAATGACTCACTTATGACAACAGAAGAGTTGGTGTTTCCATAACCATTGGATGCAGTGATGATGAGATTGAAGTGTTTATTGGGAGGCAGAGAAATAGTGATGGTGACCTGGCCTCCATTTTGTGGGAGTGGTTTCACAGATGGAAATGAATACACTTCAGACCCAGATATGGCCACTGTCTTGTAGTAGCACACTCCTGATTGGTACTGGAAGAAGAACATGTATAGACCACATGACATGTAAAATGGCAGTGGGGCACAGTCTTAAAAAATGAAGTCATAGATAATTTTCTATTTTATTTTCTTTCTATTCAACTCCACTTGTCTTCTACATCTAAATTGCTTCCTAGAGGAGCCCTACTACTAATTGATACTACCAGTTAATACAGTTCACCAACACATGTGGACTTTGCCTGTTTGAAATTGTAACAACAAAAATTATCATCCATCCCTAAATTATTGGTGAGGATCAAGAAGCCCTGCACATACTTAGCTCACCATAGCTCTTAGCATATCAACAGTGACCTAATTTAAATGAAGACAAGTGGTACTGGACCTCCTAGAGGAGGTATCCTCCCCTATGACCAATACACAACAAATGCAGAAGACTGAAATATATCTCAGATGAAAAGTACAAAAGATTTAGCCTTAAACTATATACAAGTGAATCAAAAACTTCACTATCGAGAAAGTGATTGGTGGGATGTAGGATTGTAGTGCAAAAAGCAAGGAAACAAGGTACAGTATGTTAAAGTGAGGGTTGGTAGGATCCTACAACTAACAGCCCTGAATTTGTGAATGAAGAAGCCTATATAAAATCTAATTGCATTTCAGTAGACCCTATACGAACACAGTGCCAATGTAATACACCCACTGCTGTGAAATTTTTGGGTTTGGGTACAAGACTATAAGCTGAATAGCGGGTGGAATGACGCTGGAAACGGCATTATCATTGGCTCGCACGGCCTTTATGTCAGGCTACCTCGCTTCATGTACGTATTAGAGCTACTGTCTGACTGAATTTGTATAGAGTGCTCCAAGATCCACTGGGAGATGTACTTTTGCAGAAAGGACTAGCAAGTCTTCATGACCTATCGCATGTAAACGTAAATTTAAGTGGTGTGGTTTGTGTCAGGCTAGCTTCATTCCCTTACACATCTATCTTGATAAAATATTTAATTTAATACTGTGCATTCATGAATAATTTCTTCAATGTTTTGGACTGTTGAATATACCTTCCTAAGTATGTTATGAAATTTGTAAAGCGTTACATTTCTTGGTTCACCTTAATTAGGGAGATATCGTGTACAACCCATACATGTATGTAAGTAAAAAGCAGGCGCTCTTTCTTTGATCAGTGAAAGAATATGTATCAGAGCATATCAAGAAGGTATGTTTAGGAGTTGGACAGGTCAGTAGCTAAAATTACGGATATCCCTGAAATGTCTTGTCCCCTATTTGAAGCAAATACATTACTATTTATTCAGATGAGGACTGGAATGAAAAGAACAGTTTCACACAGTCATTGATTTTATATCATCTTGTACACTACAACACAAATGGCATATTTACAATATTCGGCCATGGTGCCTAGAACTGCAGCAGCATTACCCTGCTGGACTGCAACAGAGACTTTGCATAAGGTAACCAAATGATCACTGATCGAGAGTTACATTAGTAACTCTCATATAGGATTTGACCCCGATTATGAATGTCATTTTAAAAAATGCAACCCACCTCTAACGGGACTCGTGACGATCGGATCGCTTAGATGTTTCTCATTATCGAACAAGATGTTAAAAACATGCAGTTTAGCGTTTGCTTGACGTAACAAAACCACTTGGTTGCAGAGAACAAAACACTTTTCTAAACTCGTACCCAGTCCCACATATTGTCGTCGGCCACTTTTTGTGTTGAAAACGCATAACTCGGGATAGGAACACGTCTAAGGAATAAAAACCACACCAATTGCTTCAGAATTGGTCGCCATACTCGCTTCTGTGGTCAAATAGTCTCAAAGCTACAATGTATATATTAATGGTTGTGTTCGCAACTAACGTGTACTAACGAGTCCTGAGGACTCTCACTCTCGACAATTTGCACATGCTAGAGTCTACAAACAACAGTACTACAGTACTATAGCTAGTGGGAATATAATGTGTATAGTCTGGGCACTAGTATCTGTTAATCACTAATTATAATTATTAATTCTAATATAGGACCGTTTTTTGAAGTTGTTCTTGTCAAAAATAAATGCCCTTCAAACTAGAGATGACGTTTTGCATCCAGCCAGAGCACTGTACAAAGCAGAGCCTGGACCATTCGACGTGCAAAGTATCAAGCAGAGCCAGAAAAGGTCCAACGGACTGCAAAAGACAATGACATAAGACAGACTGTACTCTATGAACAAGAGTTACATGTAAGATTAAGGCTCACACAATAGTCACCCATAGGTATGTAGTACGTAGCTACCTGCTCCTAACTACGCGGTGTGACGGGTACCCCGATAGATCAGTACTGGTTTATGTGAGGCTAGAGGTCAGATGTGATAGCTGATATGTCATGCAGGTGTCTGTATTAATGCATAGCTTCACTAATATTAAAACCGTAGCTACACGTACTTTTGAACCCAACACATTGGTGTGTTATGAATGTCATGATTATGAACATAATAGGTATTTGATAAAATGCCATATGCATGCAGTATCATTATAGCAAATACTTTTAGTTTTTGTATTTTTAAAAATACATCTGAAACTCTCAATCACATGTAAAAATGCTGACCAGTGAAGACAAAACACACAAACAAGGGTGGGTTGTCCCTGGGTTGGTATCAGATGGATAGTTTACACAAGCTGGCTACTTTGACTTACACAGATCTTATGTATAGGGGTACACAACAGCCAACAGGGCAGAGTCACTCCAACAGATACATGTATCAACACTGCAAGTAGACTATACATGTAGTTATACACCATGTATAACTTTGGTATAAGTGCACATAATCAAATTATGTGCACTTATACCAAAGTTATACATGGTTTCTTAGTGCGTATAACCATAGTCTACTTGCAGTGCAATAACAGGCACATACATTTTCCATGGCAAGTACATGTACATGTATATACAAGCCTTCATTTGCATCTTCAAAGATCAATTTAATTTACAGAACACTCAATTGCTGTAGAGGTGCTGGCCACACATAAAGACATTCCCTCTGCATCATCAGGAAAGCAGACTTGGGTAGAGAAATGAGAAACGTTTTTCTTGTAAGCTTATCAATGCTTACAGCATTGTTTATGGATTTACCATCCATGGCAAGTGTTTCTATTTACTATTGTGTTAGAACTTGGATTTGAATAATATGTGGCCACAGAGTTAGTTGTGGATATTGCATGTAGAGAGAGTTACAATGTAATAATGTAAATAATACTTTAGATGGTAACCAGTGTTTCTTATTTCACACCAGGCTATTAGTCCTTGAGCATGCAGCACTTTTTTTTCATGAAAAAGTAAAGAACGTCAGCTAGGGACTGGGGAAACAAAGGTGAAATTTGGTCTCTTCCCCTTGATAAATTACATCTATAAGTGTATCCACAGACATCCAATCTATCGTCAAGAACAGCTTCTAGTTTTAATTATCTCCTGCCCCAAAACATTGCAGCAGCAGGTATCACAGTGCCATTTTGTTGCATAGATGTGAGTGTATTTATTTTTTCGCTGTTGTCCCATATTTGGATCCCTAAGATTAAAAATGACTAAATGTCTGTTGCACAATGAATTATGATATTGAATACTTAGATTGTATCTATTGTAACTTGAAAGCTTCCAAAAAACAAGTAAATAAAAAACATTCTCAATGAGAAAGTTGGTGGTGAAGGCAATAGTGGTGTAAAAAGGAAGGAAACAAGGGTCTAATAATAAGGAAAAACGAAATAGTCCTATATTTAGCACACATAGTAGGATGGGTTTGTAAATATAGGACTATCTTATTATTAGACCCTTGTTTCCTTCCTTTTTACACCACCATTGCCTTCAAATCCTATATACCACCAACTTTCTCATAGAGAATATTTTTTATTTACTTGTTTTCATTATAAACTGCAATCTTTCGACCTGCTAAGGTCAGCCAGCAGATTTTAAATATTTCACTTCACTGCTCTGCAGCATGCATGTGCAGCCACTTCACCAGCCCCCTTTGACACTGCAAGCCATAGCTAATATGGATGGTTTATATACACTAACAGGTGGCACCCCATACCAAGACTCTACCACTATGCTCTTTTGCTTCCATTGAATTCTTTTGGCATTGCATGTAAGCAGAGAATTTATGATAGAAACACTAAAAGCACCAGCATTGTAGAAAATAGCTTTCTACTAATATCTCTCGAAAGGATATCCCTTGCATATACATCATGTACAGGTGACTGGTGCATGATGATAAGCTATGGTACCCTAGCTGTTCTAACTACGTCAAAGGAGTTATACCTCGCACCATGCAACATGTCTGGTAAACGAGCTTTGTGGTACATGTAGCTGACTTGATGAAGCTGCAGCCCATCAACCTAGGTCATATTCCATGTGAAATACATCTCCACTTTCTTCCACCGAAGCTAACAACTTTATATTGCCTCCGGCCCTTTCAACAATGTCTTACTAGCAATCAGAACTAACACTATCCGCAGTTATAAGCCCGATACTTTCCTTAACTATCTGCATGTAGCGTGCCTCTTCAATCATTGAGCTTAGGCTGCAAGGCGCCCTGTTACCTGCAGTTGCCATACTACATGTACCAGCTCTCAATGAAACAAGGATGGAGAGGGTTAACATCACTGATTCCTATCCATGTAATAGTTAATAATCCTTGGTCACCTCTACTGAATTAGAACCGCCTGTTGTATCTTTCAAACATGAGTACACAATTTCTGCATCTGCATTGTGCGTAGCCAGGCAACAGTAGCATGTGTGATGTCACATTGCTATTGCAAGACAACCGATAATGGAATTGCACCTGCTTGAGTTATTTCACGGCATTTCATCACCAGCTAACAACTGTAGGTCTTATTGCTACGAAAGAGCACGTTTGGATATAAAACTCTACAATTTTGAAACTAATTTAGTCTTCATACGACGTCCCTGTCCCGAGTTACACATGATGAAAGGTAGGAGACGGAGAAGAAAATGGCGGAATTTTGGTACCAACATCTCACTCCAAGTTAAAAGCACTGTTTAACAAAGTTCACATTGTGTCATGCCTTTGATGGATTATAGCCAATCATACATAGAACACACTACCATGGGTCCTGATATCCCAGAATACTGTGCAATATTATACAAACTGCTCTTCCCCTTATTGTGGTTAACAATAATCATGCATGTACATCTACTGCATTGTTTTAAAAAAACAGGATGTGGTAGGTGACAATACCAAAAAAAAAAAAAACAACAACCAATGTTGACTATCTGTGCCAAAAACTATCTGGAAGTTCTTCAAAACAATCCTGACATGTCAGGCGTGACATTTAAAATGGCCATGTGCACTGCCCCTTAGCTTCATCCCCAGGCCCTATTTTTAAATTAAATTACAGGGGTGAAAATAGGGCCTGGTATCCATTGGCAAGGTCCTAGTGCGCATGCGCTAGCCATTACCAAGAAACTTAGTAATCATATACTTTTGTAATTGAAAAATGAAAATCTACAGACAATGTATATATGATGTCCATAATGAAGGCCTGGGACAAGGAAAAGCTAGCACTGAGAAGGAGATAGTATACAAGAAGGTTTGTAAAGAAGTATATGTAATGTGATAGACAGCATGTTCTGAATAGACCCTTAAACCCTTTGTAGAGGGTGAATACTAATTCCTTAACTGAACTTCTGTCATAGTACAGCACCCGTGGGATATGGGGTCAAGGGATGTTTAAGAAACACTATTTAAAGCCAGTGTGTATTCCTATATGTATGTATGTGTTTGGAGTGGAAATAAAGAGATTGCCAGTTGCATAGAATCGTATTACATATATGATTACCAAGTTTCTTGGTAATGACTAGCGCATGTGCACTAGGACCTTGCCAATGGATACCAGGCCCTATATTCCACCCCTGTAATTTAGTATACAAACAGGGCCTGGGGACGAGGCTAACTGTCCCTTAAGTGTGTTTACATTTTTCACTCAGTATGTACATTTCACCCCACATGACATTTTCTAGATCTATGCATTCCCCTCCCCTATCACTAGCAACTTGTTTAATGCTCAAGTTGCAAGTTGGGTCATTCCTTTATACACAGTATGCGGATTTGACACAGTCATGTACATGGTTGTAAGAGTGGACTTCATAATCAGAATGGTGAGTGTTCCACTGTACAAAGTGCAAAACTATTTCTTACATAACATGTAAACAGAAGGTAGTAGCTGTCACCTGTATCAACTAGGAACATGTCATTACCAGCATGGCTCCTAAAATTGTTCCCATCTGGTGCTGATAAGGCTGATCTAACTACATATATGTACACATGGCAGGTGTCCTACATAAACTGTCATCCATTGCATGTGCAAAATGGAAGACGACTCTTTTTAATAGTGCAGGAAAAAAGGTTCTGGGGCATTATCAAGGTTTATGGTGTTTTATAAGGTTTTAAGAGTGCAATGTCATTTTGCATTAACTTCCATCACAGAGTTATAAAGCACCGAATATTTAGTTGGCCATACACATGTACATTTTAATTGTAAAGTACAATAGACTTGGTTTTGCCAGATAATGCGTCAATTATTTAAAGTGTTGAACTGTTCTTATGGATGTACAAATGTTCACTTACAGGTAGAGATATATTCACAGTGACAGTATCTTGTGGGGACATTGGGAACATCAGTGAGGTGGTGGGTTGGATAACTGAAGGTGGAGCTGAAAATGGAAAGATGTTAATAAATACACAGCCTTGCTGCCATTTCCTATTCATTTGTCCGCTCATCTGTCTGTACATGTACATATATGTGTATCTAAATGTACAATTCAAATGAGAATACCTTAGTACATGTAATAACCTTTTTATACCCTCGCCTCCAATAAATACATTTCAGTTAACAGCAAAATCATTTACATAGAGGTACAAAGATTCCAAAACACTAACTTAGTTATAGTGTGAATGACCTAGCCCAATTCATTTAAAATAAAATTGATTTCAATGTAGGATTTCTGGGCACTGTTTGTGTAAAAAGGTAGCAAGCAAGGGCATTACAGAAATAGACCTACGTACAAGCACATGTGCATTTAGTAAATTCCGTGACAACTCCTTAAATTCATAATTGCATGTTTGCTTTCCTTTTACACAAATGGTTCTCACAAATCCTATACATCAACATTAATTTTAATTATTTTTCCCTAAGTGTTGCCATGTAGTGACACATAGTGAAAATAAGCCAAGGCCAGGTACCATGTGATCATCAACAAATACTGCATTTTCACTCCTATCCTCACTAAAGACATAATGAAGGTAAACAATAACCACACTTGGACAAATCCAAAATACTCTGGAAATAGCAATTCATAATTGCATTCCTTAGGCCTAAGGACAAATTTTGATAGTATGCACTATAATTGACAACATTGACTTTAGCAACC
>OX442423.1:2319685-2330865 GCA_949361645.1 Spongilla lacustris
ATAAGCCTCTAGGCCTTAAGTTGCTGATGTGTGTATGGACTAGTACTTGCGATCAAATAGTTGTATATGTCTGCGTGTTGGACATTTGGCCAGTCCTGCCACTCTATAAAGCTTTCAGCCGAAGCTTCCACATACGGATCTTGAACCACCCGGCCCGTACCCAAGGCAGTTCATTTCTCAACATACTTTTTTTTTAGCTGTCTCAGGTAGCGTCTCGAAGTAAGCAGAAAAGCGATTGCTGCACTCACCCTCTATACGCACGAAAACAAAACTAAAGTGCAACTCCTAAATAACGATTGCCACTCACATGGCGCCGTAGCAACTGTTGCTATGGTAGATTACGTAACTGCAAATCCTCTTATCGTTTCAACGCGAATGGTGCCAATATGTTTACAATTTCAAGCAGTGGTTTCCTAGTGGATTGGATACACGTGGATTTTATTGGACCTTGAACTGATAACAGGACCTACGTTAGTAGTATAGGTAGGATTTGAAGTGTCATGAATACGATTAGCAAAACACCATTTGGCGATAGACCCTATACACACGCATAAATTAGGGCGTGGCAGTCATGCATGTGACATGAAACAATGTAGTGCGACGAGGAATCCGATGTTTACAAGTAGCTAGACACTTGGGGAAGCAACGCTGCATCAGAGCAATAAGAAACTTGACCTGTTGAGTTTGTCGAGCGATCCACATCATGCTCCGATTGATGCCAGGATCCAGAAACGTGTCTAGCACTTCAGTAGATTTTTTTTCTACATGTGCATTTGTTTGCATGGTTCATTCTCCAAGTGGAGTTGAAAGCCTATATGGAGGTACCGCTACGTAAGTGACATAAAGATGATAATGATATAGAGAGTTTATATAGGATTTGACCCCGATTGTGAATGTCATTAAAAAACGGGACCCGCTTCTAACGGGACTCCTATCACTCGGATGGCTTAGCTAGTTGTCGGTATCGAACAAAGAATCAAAAGAGCTAGATCCGTTTCGTGTTTGTTTGATGTCGCATAATCGTGTAGTTCAAGAGAACAAAAGGGATTCTTTTTTTCCTCGTCCCCAGACGAACGGCGGCCATTTTCTCCTTCCTTTATTTGTAAAGAACTCGAGATAAGAACCGTTTTATAGGACGCGAATGATGCCAGTACGTTCAGAATTTCAAGCGGTAGTGCCCTTTTGAGTCAGATACTCGTGGATCCTATTGGACCTTGAACTGATAACATAAATAGATAACTTTACTGGGGATAAAACTCGACACGGGAGCTGTTTCAAAGAACGTAAGTGGTATCAATAGGTTCAGAATTTCAAGTTATGTCCGTACAAGTGAGTATGTTTATAGGAATCGCTTGTTACAGTAGCTCAGGCTAGAAATGGTGTGTTTCAAGCCATACGGCCATGATAGATACTGTAAGCCACACCTACTTGAGCTTAAATAGAACTACACGTGAGGCTTTGGTGTTCCTGTTCGTAGTTTATATCAGGCCCGTATGCTGGTCGGGAGACGGGGGGGTTCGGGAAAGCAATAAGGTGGAACTGATTAAGAGCGGTGGTGGGAGCAGGAGGGGGCGTAGCCCCCTCTCGCCCAGCTAGGGGATATGGGGGAGCGCTGTAAGCTCCCCCATCGGGGTCTGGGGCGGTGCCCCAGCCGCTTTGCAACTTTTGCAATTTTTCAGCCACAAAACATCGCATAATTGCATAGAAACATGGATAGCCCAGTTTGTGTTCCCGTTCAATAATGAAGTACATGTAGGTCTGGCTTGCGAGTTGCGAGTCTAAACGCTGGCATACACGGGGCAACTTCCGGGCGATTTGTCGTATGCAACTCAAATGACTACATGTACATGTAGCAGTATATGCTACTTGGGCGTAGCCCGACCTTCGCGTATCCGCCAATACGCGAAGGTCGGGCTACGCCCACAAGCCCGTAGCCAGGTCAGGAAAAGGGGGGGTTCGAAAAATAAAGAAATGTGGACCCAAAGTGGGCGTGGGTCACCAAAAGGGGGGGGGGGGGGGGGCGTGCGGGAGGGGGGATGTGCCCCATCCCGCGCTTTGCGCGGAACCTTTTGAAAACATTGATTTGGCAACACAAAAGAATTAATAGTTTGCAGACACATGTAAACACTCACAACCGAAAAATAAACAAGATGAGCAATTCAATTTCATGCGACCTTCCAAGGTGAGCTGCCTGATATGAAAAGAAGGGAAGGGGCTAAACCTAACATGTGTTTTTGCTATGCAATCTAAATCGATCTTCGCTTAAAAAAAAAAAAAAAAACAATGCTTCTGATTAAATGGCTGCTTAGTCATATATGAATTAATGGCACATTTAAAATACTACATATTTAGGAAATAGGCAGGTTATGCATTTATATACAAACACAATTAATTAGTATACAGTGACAGAGTGTTTTAACAGAATTCAAGGGCGGATAATAGAGTCAAGTTCAAGCTAGCTTCCTTGGGTGCAAATGGGCATAGCGTGTGACAACTTCATCTAAGTCCACGTCTATGTCATAATGTATATGCAGGAGAGCAAGGCTAGAAAGACGGCTATTTCCCATCGAGGCTCTCATATAATTGTGCAGTCTTCGAAGAGGTCACAGGCAGTGTGCAGGCGATTTGCAGAAGGACCCTGACATTGGGGTACAGATCACTGTCACACTCCTTGATGGCATCGATTTTCTGGCAAGATGCAGCGGGCTCGTTCACGCTCTCTTTTCTTTTGTTGGGAGCTACTCGGCATAGTCGATCGGCCCGGCGATTATTAATGCGACGGCGTATAGATTAATTCTTAAACCGGCGCAAATTGCTTTTTAATTATTGAGACGTGTGTAATTTGATAATTACAATAATAAATACAGGTTAACCGTTACGTTATGTTATACGTTATTAGTCAGGGAAGCCTAATCGCCTAAATTCTAGTACTTCCACGTAAGCGGAGTGCAGGACCTTTATCCTCTGAGGGGGGGTTCGTTCGAACCCCCCGAACCCCCCCTGGCTACGGGCCTGGCCCAACTAACAGTTTGCATGGGTAAAAGTTCCACCCGTAATTTAATTCACGGACCCTCCCCCTGTTCCGCCGCTGCTGTTTGTTGTGGGCGGGACGTGGGCGCCCCATTTAGAATGGATGTCCCGCGGTTGCTAAGCCTACATGTACAATGTATTGTTATCTCATTCTCGCGGGCTATAGCTATACATGTACATGTATAGAAGTAATGAATAAAGTATTTTGATGGCAAGCGGGCGCGGAACTAGTTCTGACGAGCGCAGGGGGGGTCGACCGAACCCACCGACCCCCCCCCCCCCCCCCCCCCAGCCTACGGGCCTGTATATCGTTTGCTTTTGGTAGTGAAGTTGTTTTTGTCAAAATGCCTTCACGTCAGCGTAAGGCTAGAGCTAAACGTCGAGCGGAATACCTCCGAAATATTGAATGAACGGTCGTCAGAAGAGAGCAAAGAAAAAGCTCGAGAACGATATCATCGGAACCCTGAGCCAAAACTAACCGCTGAGGAAGAACGATATCACCAGAACTCCGATCGAAAGCAAGCCGCTGAGTGGGAAAAATATCACAAGAACCCCGAGCCAATGCGGCAACGGTACAATGAAAATAAAGCGGCCATGAACAGTGCAGTAGGGTCAACTATCGATAAGGTTTTGAGCTTATCGGTAATTATCAGTAAGTAAACACCTACTATCGAATATGTACTGAAATTACTCTACGCCTATCGATAAAGCTTTCTTACTGAACGGTAATGATTACCGCTAAGGTATATAGGCGTGTCCAAAGGGTATATCTGTTGGCATCTTAGACAGATTTAGTATCATTTGCATGGCATCCGTGATCGAGTAGGTTGTGGCCTTCCTTATTAGTTCCTTGCATGCATTCCTTCATAGCCTGCAAGCTTGTTGATGGGTTCCCAAGTGTTGTGTGCGGACTATTAAAGGGAGGCTGAACTGGCTTTTTTCGTATTTTTTTTAATTTTTTTAAATGGATGTACTCTACCTGATAGGCTTATAGTCCAATTCTTATGCCTTAAACTTGTTTACTTTTAAAGATATAAGCTTACAAAGTTTTGCGTCATAGCGCGTCACTTGGATCCAATTATTAATTAAAAGACAGTATTATTGTTTTATTGACTTACCTATTGGCAGTACGTACAGTGCGCGCGATCGTATTTACGACTCGCTACGTACGACGGGCCATGAACATACACAAACAGTCGACGTCAAGGACAGTACCAGAGCGACGAACACTGAAACCCTCCACCTGCGCGCACTGTCAGTGTGCGTGTGTGTGTTTGTACGTGTGTGTGCGTGTGTGTGTTTGTACGTGTGCGTATGCGTGTGTATGTGTGTGTGTTTGTGCGTGCGTGTGTGTGTGTGTGTATCTATATATGTGCGTGTGCTGCCAGGAGTTGGAGGACGTATAATCACAAGAATCAGGACGGTTTGCCTGTATTTTGGATCACCCTGAGCCACAGTCTGCTTATTTAAAAACGTACCGCGGCTATAGGCCTAGGCCTAGTGCTTCGCGTCACTTTAGCTGGTACCGTGACGGTGAGAGGGGAAACAATTACGTTGCCTCAGCTTAGTCAGCTAGCGCATGCAAAGGTAAAGTCCAACAGGAAAAGTTAATACGTATGGGTATAGCGAGGGCTCAGCACTATGAACACACGTACGCTATGACATGAGAAGCTCATCCCAAAGCTCAAAAGGTTAAGTAGAACAGCACTGCGTAAAGGAATCAGGCTTTGTTACGCCTGTAAGAGCGCTAGCATCCACTAACGGCACCATTAATTTCTAAAACACGAATAATAGTTTATAATTTAAGCCGTTTTAATAATTAGATCCAAGTGACGCGATGTCACATGACTAATTTCGTATTCAAAAGTTGAATATCTCCCAAACGAAGCTTGTAAAAAAAAAATTAAAAAAACTGTAGCCTATACTAGTGATTATCTTTGATATGAAGGGCACTTGTTTTTCCAGTTCAGCCTCCCTTTAATGGTCCTCGGTCCAACCTACCCATTTATTTTCGTACTTTGGTGGCCAATAATCTCCTTTGGAATAGCCTGATATTTTGCAAGGAAACTGCAATGGCAACTTGATCATATGGAACCTGGGTTTTGTGATGACAAAGCGTTTTAGCCGGTGGTGTTTCTTATCTAGTAGCTCAGGGACGTATAGCACTCATTATACATGTATAGGAGTGGTCCGGCGAATTTAACTATTTCGATTCATAACACAATTTAAACAATGAACTGTTATAGCAAAATCACAAATTAAAACAGAGAAAACAACCCTGCCCGATATTGTGAACCCTTTACAAAGTCATTACATGATATGAATCCTTAGGGTCAAGTTTGTCTGTCCTTCTTACATTTTTATATTAAGCCGTTTCTGAGACATTTTTGTCCTGAGATATGTTTTAACCCGTCTAGGAGCCCTAAATGATATTTCTGAGGTTGCATTTTGTTGCTGGCATTACTAAAACAAGTTGAAATACCTTTTTCACTTCACATACATGTAAAGGCCTGCTGAAAATTTAACCCAAACGTGATGAGTTGTGCCTCAAGTAGACCATTGTTTAAACCATCATCAAAAAAATTTATATCTATTGTTTTAATCTAATTGCAATCCTATATAATTTATATATACAAATACCTGCTCCGATTTTATTTTATTTTGCAGTAATACGTTTTAAAAGCTTGCAGGTAGGGTGTGTAACCTCCCCTGAATAATGAAAATCGATTTTTCCAAATACTTTTAAAACACTAATCGATTTTTCAGGTTTTTCTGGATCTGAAAATCGATTTTTCCGAATACTTGAAAAAAGAAAATCGATTTTCCCGAATAGGTTTTGACAATTTGCCAGCCGAATACCTAGGTTATTCAGGTTTTCTGCTCACTGAGCCACCTAAATGTACACATCACACCAGATGCCCTCCTACACCTAAACCGTAATACCAGATGCACTCAGCACGCAAACACACTTACCCCCATCACACCAGTACCCTCATGAGGCACACAACTCTACCCAGACACCCTCCTACAACTACCCACATTACACCAGATCAGTACAGCATGCATCCACAGCTACCCACATCACACCAGATGCACTCAGCACACAACCACAGCTACCTACATAGGCTTAAATCGCTTGGCCTAACCACATACCTAGATGGGCGTGCCCTGACTAAAAGTTAGCGTGGCCACGCTGAGGTCTACCTACAAATCGTACCCGATGCCAAAAGAGTAGAACCACAGATGAAGTTTACGCACCACCAGCCATGCAGCCGCCATTTCACCATCGCGAGTTTTGAAGATACTAGTAACTAAGTAGGCCTAAGTGCGATCGCAGCTCAGAGAGATTGATGCAAGAAACCAGCTAGGGCCTCGAACTAAATTTGATTTGTAGCTGGAGCTGTCCGTCGTCATGACTCCTGAAAAGGGAGATCTGTTGGCTAGTTCGAATTACTGCCCGTACATGTAAACTGCATCTTATCTCGTCCCCACGTATATATAAATAGTAACGTTAATTAATGTTAGAAGTAATTTTTATCGTACATGTTATATCGCAAACGCGTATCCGGATATCGTCATAAAAAGGTATTCGAATAATGGGCGAATTGTCGATGCGGACGACGAATACCTAAGTACCTCCGAATGGAGATTCACAAACCGGTTATTTCGAATAGAACAAATCCAATAATCGATTTTTCCGAGTAGTGCTAAATTACTATTCGAACGGATAGGTTTTTGCGAATATCCGAATAACCCGAATAACCTGATAACCGGTTACACACCCTACTTGCAGGCCTCAATACAAGTATGGCAGAATACGTCTTTTTCCTAATCGTAATGTAAAAAAGGCCACTTAGCAAACCATTGTGGCTGGAAGCTTCTCTGTTCTACCTTTTTGATGCCAAAAGAACGCTTCGCGAACTTGAAGCCTAATAGATGGTGAGGTCGATTGGATACATTGCACAGGATCTGAGCTCAGAACAGCTAGTAGAACAATTTGCCATATCGGGTCGAAGCAAATGACAATATTACAGAATCTGAGATGACAGGAATCAGGAATCGGTACAATTATAGATTAATAACGTTGGTTCAAACTGACAGCGTTCTAAATGACGTCACGGGCACTCACAAAACAATAGTTACTTATCTAGTAACTCCGCCTTTTTAGATCACTCATCATTGATCAGCGCGATTCACTTGCACTTGCACTCGCAATGACCTGGTTGTTATACCGCTATAGTAAAATGAACAGACGCGCATTTAAAAGAAAAAGTGCAGGGGGACAAGTGGTCCGGCGAAAGCCGGACTTGCCGGACCTAATCCTACGTCCCTGTAGCTTTATTTTTTATACATATAAGTTTAAAACGTCAAGTCTCTGTAATTGTACACCAGTGCCAGCGGACCGTATATTGATTAATATCGGTTGGGTGTGTCCGCAAACGCACAGTTCGTTGCTCCATAGATAATAGAATAAAGGGATTGGAAACGGTATATACATTTACGTGACGTGACG
This sequence comes from Spongilla lacustris, assembly GCA_949361645.1. Taxonomy (NCBI): domain Eukaryota; kingdom Metazoa; phylum Porifera; class Demospongiae; order Spongillida; family Spongillidae; genus Spongilla; species Spongilla lacustris. The sequence goes on from OX442423.1 coordinate 2,327,229, forward strand.
TCACGTTCCGTTACATGACCGTGCTTCGCATTGAATCTTGTAGTGGGCGTGTGAGCTATTGAGCATCCTTAGTTAAAGAGCTTCTTTAGTGTTGTTAAACTTTTTACTGTATGAGAGCAACCTTTCTGACACCCAAAAAGCATATAGCTATTCTTTTACAGACGTCTCAGCTGAGGCAGACAGCGATCGTAGCTGCAACCTGATCGGGTAGTGGTTGTGTGATTTTCCTGGACACTAGCAACATTGTGAATCCATTTTATGAGTTCACATATAGAGTATGTGGTAGGTAGTGTGGCGTTGTAATGTTTAGGAGTCTCTATGAAGAGGTTTGACGTCGTAAATAGGGAATTTGTCCGCTTATGATGTCCAAAAAGCGTACCTTTTGTGTGATTTTCCCAGAAAAGTGGTTTAGATTCTAGAGTATTTGAGTGCATATATTGAATCAGACATACATATAGAGTGGCGTGATCAATATCTCTTATATGTTGTGTATGTGTTACAGTAGCAAATGCCTAGCAAGCTTCGTAGGCAGTGGCGGATACAGGGGGGGGGGGTGTTCCAGGGGTTGGAACCCCCCCTCGAACCTGAATATGAATATAATTAATGTATAATTAGCGTATGATCGGCGCCTGTGAGCTATACATTTCTACGGAGCGTTCAGCGTGCACTCCGTGAAGTTGCTAAACAGCTTATTCTTATTGCTTGTTCATTGGTTAGTAAATGTATAAATGCTAACCTGCGGTTGTAATAGAGCGATTCTTTCCGCAGTTTTTTTGATTGGTGCGCTAGTATTAGTACCCATCAAAGTTGAATGCTCCTTGCTGCAAGCTTTTAGAGATGATGGTAAATTTTAACATAGCTAAGCCGGCGCATGTAACGTACAATGGCGAATGCAAATCTGCGATGAAACACATGCAGCCCTTTAAAACCCACAATAGCCTGGAAACCAGAACGTATCGGAGTGGCACGCATTTATTGGTTATGATTGCCTTAGTTTCCAATAAAATCTGTGGAAAAGTTAGAATGCGCACCACAAAAATGCTTCTAATCTGTGGAAAAATTGGAATGTGTACAAAAAAATATTTTCGCGTGCCAATGTCACACTGTTCACAGCTTGAAGCATAGATAGTTTAGAGTTTCTACTATCTATGCTTGATGGTAAATTTGAAGTGGCTCAAATAGCAAAGAAAAGCGCGTGCATGTACCAGAAACCAGAACGTAACCAAGTGGCACGCATTTATTGGTGTTGTTGCCTTAGTTTCCAATAAAATCTGTGGAAAAGTTAGAATGCGCACCACAAAAATTTTCGCGCGCTTTGCGCGCGCCCCTCCCCTTCATCAATTATTCATGTGGAACCCCCCCCCCCCCCCCCCCCCCCCTCGCCACAATCCTGCATCCGCCCCTGGTAGGGTCGATCGCGCAAGAATAGGAAGAGAAAATTCCAACAACAACAAAATCAATGGGGAATCGTAAAAAACTGGAGGCCTTCAAAGAAAGTGTTTTAAAGAGCATAAAGCTTGTATCTACTTTCTCGGCAAAGCTTTCGTGCGCGCGTTCTAGCTAGCCATCACGGTGGTCATTGGCACTTGGGTCAAGTACATGTATGACTTTGGCTGTTTTTTTAGACAGCTTCATTCTATGAGTGTCTAACTCCTCTCTCGTCATCAAAATAGCGCTTCAAAGGATGGTCTATAGCAGACAGTCAACGCTGCCTTAGGAACACAAATTTACGGAATTACGAAATGCGGATGAATCCCGTAATCTTTACCGTTTCCAACCCTTTATTCTATTATCTATGGTTGCTCTGACGTCACAGTGCTAGAAACAACTTCTATTCAAACATGTATTCATGTTGTAGTGCGAAAATTCCCCCTATAACACTAATTCGGTTAATTTTGACCACATATTGTCGTGAATAATTATTTGGAAGGCCAGTACAAGAAATCAATAAGAAAGCCGAGTGTTACCGATAATATTCGGTTAGAAGTTACCTCTTACTGAACGGTAATGAATAAGAAAGTGCCTTACCGATTGCTTAACGGTATCGGATAACCGGTAAGCGGTAAGGACAAACCTTATCGATAGTTGACCCTACAGTGCAGAACATCGGGACGGTTCCATCGCTTCTCCTGCGAAAAGAATGCGATTGCAAGAATGACCGACAGATCAACATGCTGCACGAAGCAAATGCCACCGCAAGGATAATGGGCTTAGAAAGATATCTACCATAGTACCAATAAATCCCAAAGGTACGTACGTTCGAATTCGTACAATACGTATTTTGAACATTATTTTATAATACATGCATGCGTGTATTATAAAATAATGTTTATAAACCTTTGCGTTGCAAAGTCACCATGGACAATCACATAGTGCCCATATTACCAGGGCAACCTCATCCCTCCATCCTGCACATTCTCTCAGAAGGTTCTATATTCAGCTACTGTGTGGGGGAAGGTGTCATCCTACTGACAGCTCAGACATGTGTGGTCATGGGCGTCGGAAGGTAAAAAGCATTGGTCCGGCAAATGAATAAAAAATGAGTGGGCGGACCCGGAGGGGGTGGGTGCGGGAGGGGGTCACACCCCCTCCCGCCCAGCCAGGGGGTATGGGGGAGCGCTGTAAGCTCCCCCATCGGGGTCTAGGGCGGAGCCCCAGAAGCTTTGCAAGTTGTGCATTATTAATGCCCTAAACCATAAGAAATCTCACTAGCTCGCACGCGTTATAAGTGCTCGAAAATGCTAGGATAACCGTACGCTCACGCACCGAAAAAAGCGAAAAGCATGCAGTCAATGTTGTACGATTCGTAATGGATCACGTGCGAGGTTTCCTCAAATATCTATGTCGCCCACATCACCGGTATTCAAAGGTATCGATACTTTCAAGAGCATCCTTACGCTTATGACAATCACTAGACTTTCGAAATGAATGTAAGTTCACGTTTGGTACTTGCCATCATGCTGTTCATGCATAAGTAACAAAAAGCAGCATGCATCAGTACTGGCATCGCGGCTGTGCTTTTCACACCACTCTGCTCTAAACGAGCGCGATTCACCATTCGATCCAAACGAACGTTTTGGAAAGGGAAACGACTTAGATGGATAAAATTTCTCTGGCACCAAGGCAGACGCAAGGAACGGACAATAATGTCGAGCGAGCGGAATCCATTTCTCTTTTAGACGATGTACATTATCAGATGACCCCCAACATTATCGTAGCAAGTTAGCACAACGAAAGTGCGGGTCATCATCACCCGTACCCATGCCCTTATTTGCTAATGAATTATTATTATTATTATTATTATTATTATTATTATTATTATTTTGGAAAATATTGGTCCGGCGGCCGCCGGAACTGCCGGACCTGTTCCGACGCCCATGTCAAGCATAGGCATTTCCCAGCCAGGCGCCTAATGGCTTCTCCAACAGCAATGGGCCGGATGTCAGGGGATGGGGTGGGGGGGGGGGGGGGGGGGGGGGGACCAAGGCCACCAGGTTACATCTAGCCATCTGCACAGGAACCTTGCCAGAGATAAGTAAGTTGACCACATCTCTAAGTACTGCACCAATGGGGAACTGAAGGGGAACCTCCGCTGCCTCTATCAGGTGCTGTATGCGAAGACCAGAGGGGCCACATG
>OX442423.1:2331065-2348565 GCA_949361645.1 Spongilla lacustris
AGATGATGAGGTGGGTGGAGCAGTCCTGTCCCTTCCAAGTGATGGCGATAATGAGGAGGCTACCAGTGGGGAGGGGGAGGAGGAGAGTGGTTATGAAGAGGAGGTGGAGCCTGAGCAACCACAGGCGCCTGAACCATCAGTGCTTGAAGAAGACGAAGAACTAGCCCTGCACTTGTTGCAATCATAGCTGCAAAATATATATTATATTTAATGTTGTGTTGTTGTCCTCCTAACACGGGCAAGATAGTGGCTAGTAAGTGAACTTTGCACCTTGCACCTTGCTACTATAGATCATGAATGCATGCAAACCTAAGCTATTGGATGTCAAAACAAAGCAGTTGCATGAATATTTGAATATTTAGAATGTGAGGCATGGCGCCAATAAGCACGTGTGTATACATATCAAGCACACGTGATGAATACACTGGGTACAGAAGATGAATATATTGGAGCAGCTGGCCAGCACAAAACATTAAAAAAAAAAAAAAAAGTCATACATGTACATGTAATTTGCAAAACGAATAAAATAGTAGCAAGGAGTAATAATCCAACTAGAGAAAATGGCTGCCCTTCCCCATCAAATCACTTCAGGCATAACTCCGTCTTCAGCCTTACCGCTTGCTAGCCCATTGGGAACATAGCGAGCAGGTGCTCCTGACCCCTCGGTCTTTGTAGAGCCATCGTTGGTCCTGTACTTCAACTTGTCAGCCATGTTTACCACGGAATACTCAACCCGTCCACCTTCACCAGTAGCATCAATACTGTTTGCCTCCACAACACCAGCTGGCCCACGTTTCCTCTTCTGACTCTCCAATCGAAAGACCCTTCTTTGGGGGTCCAACTCAACAAGCTCCTTTGAGGAGGGCAGTTGGCTCTGAGGCAAGGACATTCGCCTCTCTGCCTTACTAGAGCCAGGGTCCAGGGTGACATCATCAGAGGGGGCGTTTGCTGACCTCGGTAATGTCCTGGATCCTTCGGATACAACGGTTCCATTCTTCCGTGTCTGGACTACGGAGTAGCTGGGATTCGAAGAGCCCTTGGCTTCAGAGGTGGGCTGGGAGGGAGTGGCAGGCTGCAGTGGTGATCCGACAACTTGGATGGTATCCGCTTGGACCTTGTCAAATACATCAGTATAATGACCTTCTCCAGGACCTGAGCTGATGTTGAAGGATATTTTCCTGGTCTGCGGGGATTCCCCCTTCTTGCTGAGGTGCGAATGCCCGCTGGGAACTGCATCAACTGGAAGATTGTAATCGGAAGAAGACAGCTGAAGTCTGGCCTTCTCGTCCCCAGACCCAGTGGTCCCCATCACGCGATCCTCCTCAGAGACTGCTTTCTGCCTTTGCTTGAACAAGATGGGCTTGCATGGAAGGTCAGGTGGTCGGCCGACTCCAGCAGACGACCCTGGTGTGCAGGGCCCCAGTGTGACCACGCTGTGCAGCCCCGTGTGGGAGTGGTTGTACTCCGATGGTCTTGCCTCTTCTGCTGCCCGGCACCCATCAAGCCTGAGCAAATAGCAATACACGTAAAAAAACATTAGACGTAAAATATAAAAAAGACCAATACACGACCAATTATTATGCGACCTGAATCAGATCCGATACCCAAAGATGGTGGTGATCCAGTCATGAGGCGGACTTAATTTCCTTAAATTTACAGACCTTGTTCCGGATACTATTGGATTCCATTGGAAATTAAGTTTGCCTCACGGCTGGAGGCTGGATCACCACCTTTGGGTAACGGATCTGATTCAGGTAGCGTAAGAATTGGTCGTGTACATGCAATTGAATGAAAACATGACAGATTCAGGCAAGGATGATTGTTTCCTGGTTTACCAGCCATGCTGTTTGGGTACCAGTTCATCAAGTGCACATTGGCAGTCACACACATGAAGAATTGTGTTGTTCAAAGGTGTGTGTGTGTGTGTGTGTGTGTGTGTGTTTTTTTTTTTTTTTTTTTTGTATCTATTAAGGAACTTAGACCATGTTAAAAGTACAGAAAACAAGCAACAAATCTGGCACAAGATGGTCATGAACAGACTACTTCCCAGGAACTATTATGATGGCCGTACACAGGACATTTGTCCGGCTAATCTAGTCTATTGTCCAGTGGTCAGGAATGTCCGGCCATTTTAAAAACATGTCTGGGTAAACACATGTAACCCCTTGCATCTTGTCCAGCCATCCCAACAAAGTTATAATTGTCCCTGCAGCACCTGCTTCTTGAAAATTTGAATGATTATTTATTATCTATTTCATATTAAATAATATTATGTACATATATATATATATCTAAGGTAAGGGGGACCAGAGCCATGTAAGGTAAGGTGGACCAGAGCCATGTAAGGTAAGGGGGGCCAAAGTTGCAACAAAATGGGGCTGGCTTGAGAACCTTTTAAATAACATTTCCAACACTCATACCTCTACATAGGCCACCCTCCATGTTGCTTAGATACTACATAGGCCACCCCCCATGTTGCTTAGATACTACATAGGCCAGCCCCCCCCCCCCCCCCCATGTTGCTAGATACATAGGCCAGCCCCCCATGTTGCTAGATAGTACATAGGCCAGCCCCCCCATGTTGCTAGATACATAGGCCAGCCCCCCCATGTTGCTAGATACTTAGGCCAGCCCCCCCCCCCCCCCCCATGTTGCTAGATACATAGGCCAGCCCCCCCATGTTGCTAGATACTACATAGGCAGGCCCCATGTTGCTACATGTAGATACATAGGCAGCCCCCCCCCCCCCCCCCCCCCCAAATTTGGGGAACCACAAACATAACAGTCTAAAAGAAGCTGATGTGTTGATGAATGAGTGTACAGGGAGGGAAATGTATGCTGAACAAGTTAACTGCTTGGAGACAAAGAACTCCCACCCAAATCAATGACAAGGCTGACTGTGTGGGAAGGCTAACTGTGTGGGAAGGCTGTCTGTACAGGTGTGGATCTACATAGGGGCGTACTTGGCGCACGCCCCCCCCCCCCCGGTTCGGCCTAATTGTACGATCGAAAATTTTATAACGTGAATACAAAGTGTCTCCAAGGTATACAAGAGAAGCCAGAAAAGGGTTCTAAACTGCAGGAAATTGGTTGGCGGCTGGGGCTCCACCCCTGATCCCGCTGAGTGAGCTTACAGAGCTCCCCCAGACCCCCTGCTTGGATTTTGGTCCTCCACGCATGCCCCCCCCCCCCCCCCCCCCCCCCCCCCCCCCCCCCCCCCGTTCACAAATTCCTAGATCTGCCATTGCTGTATGGGAAGTGGGTAGGCTGACTGTCTGACTGTATGGGAAGGCTGGCTGTATGAGAAGGCTGTCTTGTATGAGAAGGCTGTCTGTATATACAATGTAGGAAGGCTGTCTTGTATGGGAAGGCTGTCTTGTATGGGAAGGCTAGCTGTATGGGAAGGCTAGCTGTATGAGAAGGCTGGCTGTATGAGAAGGCTGGCTATATGAGAAGGCTGGCTGTATGAGAAGGCTGATTGTATATCTGATAATGTTTTGTCTAAAAAATCAGGGAGTTGCCATTATCTTAGACACACAATACAACTGTTCTCCAGATTAGCAAGATAGTACAGATCTCCCACCAGTTGATACAACCAAGGTGGGATCTTGTGACCATCAAACTAACTATGTTTATCAAGTATTGTCTGGGATTTGGATCTCTTCTTACTGTTCTCAAAAACTCCTCCCTCTGATACCCTTCCATTGCACCCAAGAACTAATTTTTACAAATGTTTATAATTGAAATAATAGGAGCCACTGTTTATCAGTTGTCTAAGTTTGACGTTTTCCATCCAGAGCTCCCAAACAATTCAATTTCTCCCTAAATTGCTCTGATACATTTATCCATTCCTGTTCAGATCTTGAAACCTAAATATAAAAATTCATATGTGTCTATCATCACTAGCAAGCTACCAGTGGCCATATGTGTTTATACTAGTAGGGTTCATTAGGGCTGTTGCATGCAACTCAAATGAATAGGCCTGTAATTCTTCAGTTTACTGATAGTTTACGGGAACTTTTTACCCATATGCAATTGAGCCGCATAGGACAAGTTGCAGATATGCACCTATACTGGTGTGCCACACAAGCACATGATACAGGACCAGCAGTACAAAAGGCAAAGCACAATACACATACTGCAGGCCTTCACAATGCACATACCGCAGGTCTTTCAGGCTGAACTCGTCTTTTGAAGTGTTGGATGTTGATTCTACAAAGGTGGTGGGCACAAAACATTTTAGCAATCATTGAGTGTGCAATAATTGACAACAGCAAAGATGTGCAATTGACGTAGCAATGGGGCACACCAGGGATGTATAATGAATGTACCAAGGTGTGCAATGGATGTACCAAGGTGTGCAATGGATGTACCAAGGTGTGCAATGGATGTACCAAGGTGTGCAATGGATGTACCAAGGTGTGCAATGAATGTACCAAGGTGTGCAATGGATGTACCAAGGTGTGCAATGAATGTACCAAGGTGTGCAATGGATGTACCAAGGTGTGCAATGGATGTACCAAGGTGTGCAATGGATGTACCAAGGTGTGCAATGGATGTAACAAGGTGTGCAATGAATGTACCAAGGTGTGCAATGGATGTACCAAGGTGTGCAATGGATGTACCAAGGTGTGCAATGGATGTACCAAGGTGTGCAATGGATGTACCAAGGTGTGCAATGGATGTACCAAGGTGTGCAATGGATGTACCAAGGTGTGCAATGGATGTACCAAGGTGTGCAATGGATGTACCAAGGTGTGCAATGGATGTAACAAGGTGTGCAATGAATGTACCAAGGTGTGCAATGGATGTACCAAGGTGTGCAATGAATGTACCAAGGTGTGCAATGGATGTACCAAGGTGTGCAATGGATGTACCAAGGTGTGCAATGGATGTACCAAGGTGTGCAATGGATGTACCAAGGTGTGCAATGGATGTACCAAGGTGTGCAATGGATGTAACAAGGTGTGCAATGGATGTACCAAGGTGTGCAATGGATGTACCAAGGTGTGCAATGGATGTACCAAGGTGTGCAATGGATGTAACAAGGTGTGCAATGAATGTACCAAGGTGTGCAATGGATGTACCAAGGTGTGCAATGGATGTACCAAGGTGTGCAATGGATGTACCAAGGTGTGCAATGGATGTACCAAGGTGTGCAATGGATGTACCAAGGTGTGCAATGAATGTACCAAGGTGTGCAATGGATGTACCAAGGTGTGCAATGGATGTACCAAGGTGTGCAATGGATGTACCAAGGTGTGCAATGGATGTACCAAGGTGTGCAATGGATGTACCAAGGTGTGCAATGGATGTACCAAGGTGTGCAATGGATGTACCAAGGTGTGCAATGGATGTACCAAGGTGTGCAATGGATGTACCAAGGTGTGCAATGGATGTACCAAGGTGTGCAATGGATGTAACAAGGTGTGCAATGAATGTACCAAGGTGTGCAATGGATGTACCAAGGTGTGCAATGGATGTACCAAGGTGTGCAATGGATGTACCAAGGTGTGCAATGAATGTACCAAGGTGTGCAATGGATGTACCAAGGTGTGCAATGGATGTAACAAGGTGTGCAATGGATGTACCAAGGTGTGCAATGGATGTACCAAGGTGTGCAATGGATGTACCAAGGTGTGCAATGGATGTACCAAGGTGTGCAATGGATGTACCAAGGTGTGCAATGGATGTACCAAGGTGTGCAATGGATGTACCAAGGTGTGCAATGGATGTACCAAGGTGTGCAATGGATGTACCAAGGTGTGCAATGGATGTACCAAGGTGTGCAATGGATGTACCAAATATGTGCAGTGGGCATAGCAAGAGGCATGCAATGGTCATCCATAGCAAGGGAAACATCAAAGGTGTGCATATAGCATGCAAGGGGAGGGGGGGTGGGGGTGTGTCCGATGAACCCCATTTTAGTGTAGTATCTGTGAAACAATAGGCATGTACAATAAATAGGATTGATCTTATCAGCTGGGTTGAACAGAACTGCAGCATCACCTTGCTGCACAGATAACTTATATTATGATGCAGCCATGCCCATGTCCTATTGTCCCAGGGAAGGCGTATACATAGACGATACTGTACTCCCCCCCCCCCCCCTCCCCCTGATGGCATCCTGCTAGTTATTATTTCCCTACATGTAGCCCCCCCCCCCCCCCCCCGCTCTATAAAATCCTGCATATACCCCTGGCATGGAAATACCAAAGCATGGGAACACTGAAGGTGTGCAGTGGATGTAGCAAGGGGAACACTGAAGGTGTGCAGTGGATGTAGCAAGGGGAACACTGAAGGTGTGCAGTGGATGTAGCAAGGGGAACACTGAAGGTGTGCAGTGGATGTAGCAAGGGGAATACTCAAGGTGTGCAGTGGATGTAGCAAGGGGAACACTGAAGGTGTGCAGTGGATGTAGCAAGGGGAATACTCAAAGTGTGCAGTGGATGTAGCAAGGGGAATACTGAAGGTGTGCAGTGGATGTAGCAAGGGGAATACTCAAGGTGTGCAGTGGATGTAGCAAGGGGAATACTGAGGTGTGCAATGGATGTAGCAAGGGGAATACTGAAGGTGTGCAGTGGATGTAGCAAGGGGAACACTGAAGGTGTGCAGTGGATGTAGCAAGGGGAATACTCAAGGTGTGCAGTGGATGTAGCAAGGGGAACACTGAAGGTGTGCAGTGGATGTAGCAAGGGGAATACTCAAAGTGTGCAGTGGATGTAGCAAGGGGAATACTCAAGGTGTGCAGTGGATGTAGCAAGGGGAACACTGAAGGTGTGCAGTGGATGTAGCAAGGGGAATACTGAAGGTGTGCAGTGGATGTAGCAAGGGGAACACTGAAGGTGTGCAGTGGATGTAGCAAGGGGAATACTCAAAGTGTGCAGTGGATGTAGCAAGGGGAATACTCAAGGTGTGCAGTGGATGTAGCAAGGGGAATACTCAAGGTGTGCAGTGGATGTAGCAAGGGGAATATCAAAGGTGTGATGTGTACATAGCACATGTGGGCAAGGGGAATATCAAAGGTGTGATGTGTTACAGTGTACATAGCATGGGAACACTGAAGGGACACCAAAGGTGTAAATGTGGACAATAGCACATGTGGGCAAGGGAAGCACCAAAGGTGTGATGTGTACATAGCATGGGAACACTGAAGGGTGTAAATGCGGACAATAGCACTGAAAGTGTGCATGAGCAAGCACCATTTATGTCAACACTTACTCAACAAGGCCACCTCGGCCCTAAGAATGTGCACAGCGCAGCATAGGAAGCCGGCTAATGCTCCAAACACCACAGTGACAACTACACACAAGATTAACGCCACAACGGCTACGATAATGCTGGCATTGCTGCTGTCACCCATCGTCACCCTGGCACCTGTAGTGAAAGTTCGTTAAAAAGAGTTATCAGCTGCTTATTAAAAGGCGCAAGACAAAGAACGGATAAGTAGCATTTCGCACGATAAGGAAATGAATGGATAAGAAAGTTTTCGTTTCCTTTGGTTAGATCCACGCCTCTGTAATAGCGATCTCAATGGAAAGTTTTCTTCCATTTTTCCCAATGGATGGAAACTTATCTAGGCCTATGGCACAGAAGTACATGTACATGTAGGCTTATTTGATACAAACACCTTGGCGAACAACACTTTTATACACTCGGTCTAACGAACAATTTATGAAATCTTCATGCAAAGTCTTACCTTCGTCCGAAGAACATTTAATACAAATATCTTTTACATCAAGATTAACGATTAATATAGTAACACCATTACATGTACATTATTGCAATTATTGCGCATTATTGCAGCATTTAATTTTGATTTATTAATTTCCGGTGCGCACCAGTTGCTAAAAAGTGTTCTATAGCTCTCTGAATGATTTGAAATATACTGTTGGTTGAGACGAAAATATGTCTCGGGGTGCAGAAGATAAATTACCAGCCTTCATATTGCGTCTACCTGTGGTAGGTGCAAATAAGTTAAATAACGAGACGGCAAATGGCATTGGTGTATAGCGGTTGAAACGAGTGTTAGCTTATTCTGAATCAACAGGACCATGCACAGAGAGTAAGGGAAGCTATAACTTCTGATTCCCTGGGAGAGCGACTGCAGCTGGAGTTTTATGGTGGGTTTGTTGAGATGCGCTTTAATTGGGATTATTTGCACCTTTACACTGAAATAGGAGATGATTTGAGGCACGCCCATGTCAAACTTGACGAAGAGATTCTCAGTGGAAAGGTTAGTGTAAAATTTATGTGGGAAGCAAGCCTGTATGTATCGGGGCCTATGCTACTTACCCGGTATACCTATGTACTAGTACTCCATCGACCCTGCTTACGCTACTATAAATGGTAATCCTACCTCCTCCAGTATGGGCATAGCCTTTAGGTGGAGCAAAATGGAGTTGTCATGAACGGTTTACAAATGTTCTACCTTTTGGGCATCCCAAATGATCAAATGTGCTCTCTGCAGTGTGGGGTATGTAGTCACCAGTCAAATTTCTCACATCTGGGATCCTTCCAAATGTCCCATGTGTACTGGAGGAGGTGGGGAAGATCATAGGTGCATTAGACATGCATATGTCAACGTCATGCATTGGACATGCATTAGACATACGTCATGCATTAGACATGCATGTGTCAACGTCCTGCACCATATATGACTGCATGGTGTGCGCAGCTGTTTGTTGAGCGTGCAGTCGTGACCATCACAGGTGAAGGGTACGCCAGCCACGTCAGCACAATCCACATGTCCACTCCACCAGCTGCAGAAATAGATCGTGCATGTAATGCATCGAGATGCTGTCGCTGCAGAATTACAATTGAGGGACAAAGTCAATTAAAAAGAAAAAAAGTGTTTGGTATTGCACCTGTATTCAAAATGCTTTATTGGTCTGGGGACTGTGCATTACATGCACCGTATAACCTAGCCACCCATCCTGCATGCGATGGGAACATGCTCTTACTGTGTGGTCCAAAGGAACACTAGAGCAGTTTCATGGATCATTGGACTTGTACGTGTACTGATGGTTGTTTTTGTTAAGGATACTTCCACCGGGACAAGGTCAATGATCGTTGTACACTACACATGCATAATGTACAGGTCAATGATCGCTGTACACTACACATGCATAACGTACAGGTCAATGATCGCTGTACACTACACATGCATAATGTACAGGTCAGTGATCGCTGTACACTACACATGCATAACGTACAGGTCAACGATCGCTGTACACTACATATGCATAACGTACAGGTCAATGATCGCTGTACACTACACATGCATAATGTAATGATCGCTGTACACTACACATGCATAATGTACAGGTCAATGATCGCTGTACACTACACATGCATAATGTACAGGTCAATGATTGCTGTACACTACACATGCATAATGTACAGGTCAATGATCGCTGTACACTACACATGCATAATGTACAGGTCAGTGATCGCTGTACACTACACATGCATAATGTACAGGTCAATGATCGCTGTACACTACACATGCATAATGTACAGGTCAGTGATCGCTGTACACTACACATGCATAATGTACAGGTCAGTGATCGCTGTACACTACACATGCATAATGTACAGGTCAATGATCGCTGTACACTACACATGCATAATGTACAGGTCAGTGATCGCTGTACACTACACATGCATAATGTACAGGTCAATGATCGCTGTACACTACACATGCATAATGTACAGGTCAATGATCGCTGTACACTACACATGCATAATGTACAGGTCAGTGATCGCTGTATACTACACATGCATAACGTACAGGTCAATGATCGCTGTACACTACACATGCATAACGTACAGGTCAATGATCGCTGTACACTACACATGCATAATGTACAGGTCAATGATCGCTGTACACTACACATGCATAATGTACAGGTCAATGATCGTTGTACACTACACATGCATAATGTACAGGTCAATGATCGCTGTACACTACACATGCATAATGTACAGGTCAATGATCGCTGTACACTACACATGCATAACGTACAGGTCAATGATCGCTGTACACTACACATGCATAATGTACAGGTCAATGATCGCTGTACACTACACATGCATAATGTACAGGTCAAAGATCGCTGTACACTACACATGCATAACGTACAGGTCAACGATCGCTGTATACTACACATGCATAATGTACAGGTCAGTGATCACTGTAGACAATACTTGCCTTGTTGGCTTCTCCTTGCAGATAATTATTTACCTGTAATCTGATACTTAAAAGCTGAAAAGTACTGATTTATAAAATGCTACCGAGATGGGAATTTTACGTGCGCACACATTCCCCAGTCAATTTTTACATGTGCATTTGCATTTCATCATTTTGTGTTTATACTTTGTAATTGATGTGATGTCACTCCACCCCATTCCAAACATTACAGCTTGTGGACCTTCCTTGTATCATTGAGAGCCATAAGACGTTGGACAGAAAGACTCTGTACAAAGCGGGAGACGTATCTCAGGTACACAAGTACCATGGCCAAACTGCATGAGATGAAGGGGGGGATGTTGTTCAATAAGGTGTTGATCAGTGGGTAAGGAAAGGAGAGTATGTTGTGTGTGGAAGGGAGGGGTGTTGATCAATGTGCAATGGAGAGGTGGGATTATTGGTCAAGCACTGCAGAATGAAGGGGATATTTGATATGCCTCTGTACAATGTATGCGTGTGTACATGTGTACATTGTGTGTGTTTGTGTGTGTGTGTGTGTGTGTGTGTGTGTGTGTGTGTGTGTGTGTGTGTGTGTGTGTAATATAGTTGAATTGCACCTACTAATATCATTCACAGCATTTCTTGCACATGTGCCTAGATGTTGGTTTGCACCACTGAGCCTGTAGAAGAGCCTGTTGAGAACATTGAAGAGCTGCCATTGGCCAGGAGGAAGGAGCTACTCAAGCGATACGTGTGGAACCATGGGGGTAAGTGTTATGTGTAGAGTGGCTGAGCAATGGTGTGCTTTGTATGGGGCCATGGTGTGCTTTATATGGGGCCATGGTGTGCTTTATATGGGGCCAATGCCGTGGTGTACTTTATATGGGGCCATGGTGTACTGTGGCTGTGAAACATAAGATGTCATGTGGCCCTGGCGTGTTTCTGGGTTGTGGGTATATTTGTGGTCATGTATCTTACATGTAGGGTCTCTGCTATGCATCATGTACAGCCTCTTTTGAAGTATTCCCCGGCACCCCTACCAAAAGAAAGGTCTACAGCTTACCTGTGTGGAGAGCTTTTGTCACTATACATGTACATGTACTAGCTTTTAAAAAACCTTACATATACATAATGGCTTGCAAAAATCAGCCCTGTGTAGACTAGACACTGCTACATGCTCATAAGGGTGAGGTATGATGACATAAGGGTGAGGTATAGTGACATAAGGGTGAGGTATAGTGACATAAGGGTGAGGTATAGTGACATAAGGGTGAGGTATAGTGACATAAGGGTGAGGTATAGTGACATAAGGGTGAGGTATAGTGACATAAGGGTGAGGTATAGTGACATAAGGATGAGGTATAGTGACATAAGGGTGAGGTATAGTGACATAAGGGTGAGGTATAGTGACATAAGGGTGAGTATGGTGACATCAGAGATATTTAGAAGCAGTTTTGGGCATGTACATGTACATGTGGATGTAAAGGTTGTTAGCAGTCACATGTACATTGCTCTCTTCCTTTTCCCTCTGTTCTCCATCCACTTGTCCCTCTTTAATCCTTAATGCTTCTACTCTTCTTCCCTCTCCTCCCTTTCATCTTTTCACCCCCTCCTCCCTCCCCTACCTTCCTCATCCTCTTCAGTGAGCATTCCTCTGAAGAATGTGAGAAAGAGAAGGTTTAGGAAGACCGCAAATAAGAAGGTGAAATTTCATTTCTTATCACCCCCCCCCCCCCCCCCTCCAGAATCCAGAATTTACTGGACTGTTCCCCGTTCCATTATTTATCCAGTGGTTGTCTTCAAAATAATGCATAATAGAATGGGTTAGGGTTAGTGTTTAGGATAGCCAAACAGCTAACCCTTCTCAAGTACACGTTCCAAACTGTAACACACATATTTCTCTATCATTTTTTTCTGTGTTAAATGGCTTGGGCAAAACATACATACAAGATGTACGGGCATAATAAGGTACATGTACATGTATATGTGGCACAATTTTATATATGTTTAACATGAGATTAGTGTAATGACTTGTGGTGTCACCATGGTACCACATGATTATGTTATTGTCTTCCTTTTCTGCACATCTCGCTTTGTCTTTCTTTGCCCATGTTTACTGTAGTTCATTAACTTACCAGTCATGTGATCCTGCTCCATTTTCTCTTTCCACATTTAGTTTATTAACTCACCAGTCATGTGATCCTCTGCTCCACTTTCTCTTTCCACATTTAGTTCATTGACTCACCTGAAACAGAGAAGGAGGTGCACAGGCTTTTAAGGGAAGACTTACTTGCTGTCAAAGTCAGTATCCTTTTTAGTAGGCTGTTTGGTGATAGATATTTAAGACAGTCAGCAAGAAGTCATGTACATGTATGTGTGTAATATCAAATGTACACATTCACATAGCTTCATGAACACATACATTTACATCTAGCTAATGTACACATTTGCATAGCTGCATGAACATCCACATAGTTGCAGGCATATCAATATTTCTGTGGCTTCCTTGCCTCCACTTTAATCAACTGGCTACAGAGTACTGATGGAGGAGGAGAAGGAAGAAGAGAAAGCCGATGATGCTCGCAGGTGAGCAGGGGTGGCTATGGGGGGTAGGAGGAGGAGGAGGAAAATCAAGGGAGAACCCTTGTGTTCTCCTATCCCACACACTGAAGGGTAGAGGTGGGTTGTCACATCCTCATCCTGGGGTGGAGGGGGTTGTCACATCCTCGGGGAGGGGGTTGTCACATCTTCATCCTGGGGGGGGGAGGGGGTTGTCACATCCTCATCCTGGGGGGGAGGGGGTTGTCACATCCTCATCCTGGGGTGGAGGGGGTTGTCACATCCTCATCCTGGGGGGGAGGGGGTTGTCACATCCTTATCCTGGGGGGAGGGGAGTGGCTCATCCTTATTGTTGCTGGTGTGGGGGGGGGGGGGGGGGGGGGGGTAGGGGTAAAGTAATTCCTTGTGAGGCCTTTCAATGTGAAATGAGAAGTCTTGTGAGGTACTCTTGAGTCTGTTGTTCATAGTCTGAATAGCCATTGTGTTAGCTCCATGTTACCTTTGTTCCCACTTTCCTTGTCTAGTCCCTTGAGGCTTCTTTCAAATTGATTTCCAATGTTGACATATGGTGTACAGTATGCAATGTTGACATTTCGGTGTGTGGCTTAGGAGGTAAAGTAGTTTTACATTCATGAACAAAAAAATGCCAGACTGTTGATGAGAAGGAAATGGTGCTCTTGCTTGGGGACATCTCCATAAGCACATTTCAAAACTTCAGACATGTGCATGATTTGATTAGTGTACAGAATTTGATTTGAAGCCTTGGCATTTTGAAGTTATACATGTACATTGTACCTGTTATAGAGAGGACAATGTAGCCATGGTGATGATGATGTAGCCATATGAACGATTAGGTTGATTTTAAATAAGTGCATGTTATGTATGTGTGTTGTGTTGAAAGTGCATTGCTTTGACTTCAGTGTATGAGATCTATTCACGTGTGAGGGTGTACGTGGACCATGGGAGGGTGTACATGGACCACGGGAGGGTGTACGTGGACCATGGGAGGGTGTACATGGACCACAGGAGGGTGTACGTGGACCATGGGAGGGTGTACATGGACCATGGGAGGGTGTACATGGACCATGGGAGGGTGTACATGGACCATAGGAGGGTGTGCATGGACCATGGGAGGGTGTACGTGAACCATGGGAGGGTGTACGTGGACCATGGGAGGGTGTACATGGACCACGGGAGGGTGTACATGGACCACGGGAGGGTGTACATGGACCATGGGAGGGTGTACATGGACCATGGGAGGGTGTACATGGACCATAGGAGGGTGTACATGGATCATAGGAGGGTGTACGTGGACCATGGGAGGGTGTACATGGACCACGGGAGGGTGTACGTGGACCACGGGAGGGTGTACATGGACCATGGGAGGGTGTACGTGGACCATGGGAGGGTGTACATGGACCACGGGAGGGTGTACGTGGACCATGGGAGGGTGTACATGGACCATGGGAGGGTGTACATGGACCATGGGAGGGTGTACATGGACCAAAGGAGGGTGTGCATGGACCATGGGAGGGTGTACAGGGACCACGGGAGGGGTGTACATGGACCATGGTAGGGTGTACATGGACCATGGGAGCGTGTACGTGGACCATGGGAGGGTGTACATGGACCATGGGAGCGTGTACATGGACCATGGGACAGTGTACATGAGGGTGTACATGGACCATGGGAGGATTATCGTACGTGTACATGTACGATGTACATGTGTTATACAGAAATCATGGAAGGGGTATTCTGTGTAGGTATTCTTTATGCATGGATCATGGATTCCATGTTCTCTTTGACCCTTCCCACAGCTTTGTGTCAGAAGGGGACACCATGGTCTCCTCTAGGGCCCATACACCTAACATCGCCCTTGATGAAGATTCGATGATGTCCAGTCCCCGGGGGGCACCGCGGGACGATCGCAGCAGTCCCCGGGGGGCACAGCGGGACGACCGCAGCGAACTGCTCAAGGTTTTGGACGAAGTGAGCTCGAGCAGTGATGATGGGGATGGGGACTCGGAGGAGGAAGAGCTGCAAGTGGGTAAGAAGCGGATCTGCGGGGAGGGAAGGGTGAAGTGTGTGTGTGTGTGTGGAGGGGGAGGGGCAAGAGATACATGTATCGTGAAGTAAGTGGTTGTGGGAAGCATTTGAGTTTTGCTGTTTGGAAAATCGGTTGTTATGATTGGTATAGCAGGTGGTGTGGTGTGGTGTGGTGTGTGTGTATGCAAGCCATTGTGTTATTGTTTTACTTCCTAGAAGACTCGTACATATAGGCTGTGTCCCCCACCGCAATTACATGTACATGTACAATGTATATGTATGCACTGTTTGGTAAGGCTAGGGTAGTACAAACTTACCACAGCAATTTCACATTTGAATGTTGCTTTATGGACCCCCAAACAAAATGCCATAGCTGATGTACGTGTACCTCTTACGGTAGGTCTATTCATACTTCTTTCACTTTATCTGGTACATGTATGCGTGTCTTAGAGCAAGAAGCCTGTGGCTTGATCCGTATACATGTGTGTACGTGTGCGCTGTGTTTGCTCAACTGCTTCTGTCAAATTGCAGTGTTAAATGTTTAAATTCCAGTTAGGACAACTTGCATACAAGTGTGTACATGCACACGTAGCTTCTTGTTCGGTTACATGCAGCCAAGCTGCTTCATTTGATTGGCCTTTTGATATCGTTTCAATTTCAACTAAATGCATGTAGTACAAATAGCGAATTGTTGCCAACTTAAAATGACTGGCATGATGAACTGCTGATATATTGTAAGGGTGTTAGAAGCTGAGTCTCTTAATGTTGCTTCCTCTACCTTCCTCACCCCATTGTGTCTACAGCCCATGAAGACAGTGACAACGATAATCATGGTGGGTGTTGCCTGTTACCGTGGTGTACGATGTAGTCAGGGGTACGTACATGTTGTATGCTGATGGTATAATGTATACATGCGGTCATGTGAATATTTTGATCGTTTACAGCCTTGAATATCCATTGAGGGGATCCATTGGTAAAATGAGCCTTTGTATACCTGTATGCAGTTGATATGTTACCAACCCTGTGTCATTAGAATCTTTCTTGTGTGTGATATTCATGGTTTGGGGAGCAAGTGTAAGCCTGTACATGTATTGTAAGTCTGTACATGTACATGTATTGTAAGCCTGTAGTACATGTACACATGTATTGTAAGCCTGTATTACATGTATATGTATTGTAAGTCTATAGTACATCTACTGTAAGCCTGTACATGTATTAAAAGCCTGTAGTACATGTATTGTAAGCCTGTAGTACATGTACTGTAAGCCTGTAGTACATGTGGAAGTCTATAAATCTGTACATGTACATGTATTGTAAGCCTGCCTGTTCATGTATTGTAAGCCTGCCTGCTCATGTATTGTAAGCCTATATTACATCCTGTAGTACATATATTGTAAGCCTGTAGTACATGTATTGTATTGTTTGTGTACACAAGATATGTCTATGTATAGCCAGAGCAAACAAGTGGATACTTGATTATACTGTACAGGTTGATATGAATATTGCTTGTACATGCGGGGGGTATGGCATTATATATAGCTGTTGTTCATTCCCATTGAAAAATATATATATTTTTGTTTTGTTTTGACTTGTGCTTGAAGTACATACAATATTCATATACATGAAACAAGTATGCATTTGAATTCACAAATACATGTAAGGTTTACCAGCTTCATCTATCTGTTGTATATAACACTAAAGACCACCTGTGTACACGCCACATTCAAAGAATATGAAAATGATGTTTTCTTGGTTATTGTAACACCCTTAGTTTTCCATAAAAATTTGCATGTGTATTTTAGGCTGCTCCATTCACTTAAATCACGTGCGGTGGGGGTTCCCCCACTAAATCATGTCCAGTGGACCAGTGATGAGATCATGGAGACGGGCGGGCTGACATTTTTGATTGCTGAAAGTCTCCGTACTGAGGTTCAATCAAAGGGCACAGTCTAGTATGCTGCATGGGTATTAGGGATTGATCCCTGACGTTGTAGGGAGTGATCCCTAATGTTGTAGGGAGTGATCCCTAACGTTGTAGGGAGTGATCCCTAACGTTGTAGGAAGTGATCCCTAACGTTGTAGGAAGTGATCCCTAATGTTGTAGGGAGTGATCCCTAACGTTGTAGGGAGTGATCCCTAACGTTGTAGGAAGTGATCCCTAACGTTGTAGGAAGTGATCCCTAACGTTGTAGGGAATGTTCC
The DNA here is from genome assembly GCA_949361645.1 of Spongilla lacustris. Taxonomy (NCBI): domain Eukaryota; kingdom Metazoa; phylum Porifera; class Demospongiae; order Spongillida; family Spongillidae; genus Spongilla; species Spongilla lacustris. The sequence goes on from OX442423.1 coordinate 2,348,065, forward strand.
CTAATGTTGTAGGGAGTGATCCCTAATGTTGTAGGGAGTGATCCCTAATGTTGTAGGGAGTGATCCCTAATGTTGTAGGAAGTGATCCCTAACGTTTTAGGGAGTGATCCCTAATGTTGTAGGGAGTGATCCCTAATGTTGTAGGGGGTGATCCCTAATGTTGTAGGGAGTGATCCCTAATGTTGTAGGGAGTGATCCCTAATGTTGTAGGGAGTGATCCCTAACGTTTTAGGGAGTGATCCCTAATGTTGTAGGGAGTGATCCCTAATGTTGTAGGGAGTGATCCCTAATGTTGTAGGGAGTGATCCCTAATGTTGTAGGGAGTGATCCCTAATGTTGTAGGGAGTGATCCCTAATGTTGTAGGGAGTGAATGTGTTAATGTGTTATTGGGAATCAATGTTGCTTTGTTTTCTTAGGGCCAAACAGTCCCAGTGCTGCTGTGTTGTCTGCCATCCAAGACCTTGAGTCTCAGATAGAAGAGCAGAAGCATAAGATCCAGA
>OX442423.1:2351065-2383738 GCA_949361645.1 Spongilla lacustris
CTTTGTGCAGCCAATCCTTCTATGGCAGGGATGGGTCCATTGTGCAGCCGGCCAATCCTTCTATGGCAGGGATGGGTCCTTTGTGCAGCCGGCCAATCCTTCTATGGCAGGGATGGGTCCTTTGTGCAGCCGGCCAATCCTTCTATGGCAGGGATGGGTCCTTTGTGCAGCCGGCCAATCCTTCTATGGTAGGGATGGGTCCTTTGTGCAGCCAATCCTTCTATGGCAGGATGGGTCCTTTGTGCAGCCGGCCAATCCTTCTATGGCAGGGATGGGTCCTTTGTGCAGCCGGCCAATCCTTCTATGGCAGGGATGGGTCCTTTGTGCAGCCGGCCAATCCTTCTATGGCAGGGATGGGTCCTTTGTGCAGCCGGCCAATCCTTCTATGGTAGGGATGGGTCCTTTGTGCAGCCAATCCTTCTATGGCAGGGATGGGTCCTTTGTGCAGCCAATCCTTCTATGGCAGGGATGGGTCCTTTGTGCAGCCGGCCAATCCTTCTATGGTAGGGATGGGTCCTTTGTGCAGCCAATCCTTCTATGGCAGGGATGGGTCCTTTGTGCAGCCAATCCTTCTATGGCAGGGATGGGTCCTTTGTGCAGCCGGCCAATCCTTCTATGGTAGGGATGGGTCCTTTGTGCAGCCAATCCTTCTATGGCAGGGATGGGTCCTTTGTGCAGCCAATCCTTCTATGGCAGGGATGGGTCCTTTATGCAGCCAATCCTTCTATGGCAGGATGGGTCCTTTATGCAGCCAATCCTTCTATGGCAGGATGGGTCCTTTGTGCAGCCAATCCTTCTATGGCAGGGATGGGTCCTTTGTGCCTCTTTGGTCCCACCATACATGTGTGTAGTTCCTTTGTATTTCATTGTACTTACAATGTATAAGACATACATGTACGTGTACATACAGCCCTTGCATTACATCAAATACTTTCCTCGATAAAAAGGGGCGGCAATTCTCCCTAAACATGCATGTATGGATGTTGACTTCAATTATTTTTGTGTGTGCCAGCTTTCTGTTTTAAAATGATGCAGGATGTAATTGTAAATTACAATTAATCAGCCGGATATGTGTTACATTGGATCTGGTCATATGCTAATACATGTACATGTTCTGCACACCACATACATGTGTATGTTGCTGTGCTAAATAAGTTATGTGTTGTGCTTAAATAAGTTATATGTTGTTGTGCTTAAATAAGTTATATGTTGTTGTGCTAAATAAGTTATGTGTCGTGCTTAAATAAGTTATATGTTGTTGTGCTTAATAAGTTATGTGTTGTGCTTAAATAAGTTATATGTTGTTGTGCTCATCATAGGAGAGGTTTGAAGTGTTCTTGGGAGAGCTGGAGAAGCAGAAGAGAAGCAAGCTCGAAGAGGTTGGTAATCCAAGATGATTTGTGCTCTTATTAGTGCCCATCCTTGTGGTTACGTTCCAGCTACGTGCTATTCAGAACTAACTCCAACTAACTCCTAGTCTTGCCATCCTTACGTTTCACCAGAATGCAGCACAAATATCGAAGGATCTGCCCTATCGCTCAAACTCTGTACATGTATGTGTGCCTGTGTGCCTCTCCCTCAAAAAAGTGGTCTTATTTTTTAGATGCTGCATGTATGTACAGAGAGGTGTTTTCTTGCTAATATGTACATGTGCATATATGTTCACTTACACAGTCACTCACTTTACAGCTAGTGAGAGCTAATTGTGTAGAACTTTATTTTTCCAAGGCTTCATTATAATTTACAATAATAATGAAGTGCTGCTGGAAATGCACACCACTAGCAGTGGAGACCTATGGCTGCTGGGGTGCTGAGGCTAGGTAAACACTAACGTCTTGCCACTCGTCTGGCCATACCCACGAGGTGCACCAAGTCACAGGCCACTGCTTCCATTTATGGCAGACTCAGCCTCACTTTGGTGAGGTCCTGTGCTAGAGCTCTGCTGTCAAGAGCTGGACCTTCATTGGTCGTCACTGGTTGACAGTATCTTATTTATTTTGTTGTTTCTTGTGCGTAAATTGTGTAGTATCATTAAAATAATTAAATAAATCGAACTGGCTGTCCCAAGTCTTCAGCAGTGTCAGGGCTATATGGAAGATTGAGCATTACCCTGGTCAGGGCCAACGCTAGGGCTTTACTGGCTAGGTCGGCTTCATTTTTATAATGACTATAAGTGTAGGTTATAAGATACTACATGTATACATGTATAATGTAATTTATTATGATGTCATTAAATAAATTTAAAATAATATTAATAATAATAATGTATATGTGTATTATGTATCCTGTTTAACAACATTCAAATAATAAAAATAAATATTTTTCATTGGCTGTGTACATGTACATTACAAAGCACCCTATGCCCTAACTTAAACCAAGTGTCTCTTTGGAATGTTCCTCTCCACTCCCCCCTTCACACTCATCAAATCTTTGTGTCCATGATGGGTCCGAGCAGGGGCAGGCCGTCTAATGGGCGCCCGTCCATCCACTCCAGGGTGCTACTGGTGCTGGCTACTCCGTTGCGGCCATCTCCTTTGGCTGCCGACTTGACCTCCGTCTTACTCCCTTTTGACGCAAGGGGATTGTCCTGGCTTGCTGCCTGGTCTTTTATCTCAGCTACTACTCTGGTCACCTTCACGTCAGTTGTGCTCCCTTTTGATGCAAGGGGACTGTCCTGGTCTTTCGTTTCTGTTGCCTTGGTTACCCCGATCTCTGTGTTGCTTCCTTTGAATGCAAGTGGATTTGCTGGTCGGCTGTTGCTCTCTGCACCTGTCGTGGATGGATCGTTTATCCGCTCCCTACTACCTGCTCTCTCTCTCTTTGTCGTTGCCGTGGTGCCGTCCTGGCTTGTTGGTGGGTTCCCACTGCCTGCTGCAGTCTTTCCGTTTACAGCTGCCTGGCTGTTTTCGGAAAGTGCAGCATCGGAGTGTGTGTGGATGTTTTCTGATGATTCGTGCAGGGCGTCCCTGTCAATAGGCATCCCTAGATCCCCGTGGAATTCTGTGTCTTTAAAAAAAATAAAAAATAAAAGGTAATGATGAAGACCAGGCTGGCTGCCATGGCAACGTGTGGGCACTTACCAACTGTGTTCACAGGCACTTCAATGCTGTTGTGTGAGCCAGTGGAATCGTTGTCTGCCATTGGATTTTTCTTGATGAAGTTGGCACCCAGTGCCAGAGCTACATGGTCTTCGAGGTGGTCACTAAAAAGGGTTAAAAGGGTGTGTGTGTGTGGAGGGAGGGAAGGGGTGCATGTGTGATGGTAGGAGGGGTGTTAAAAGGGAAGTGAGGTGTGTGGTGGAGGGAGGAGGAGGGTGAGGGGAAGAGAAATGTATGTTGAAGACCCTTTAAGACTCTTGTGTGCATTAATATTGTGCAGTGTGGGCTGTACAGTACAGGTTTCATCATGTACTGCATTCATGAACGTACTGTGATGTTAGCTGGTTTTCTTCACTGTACACTGGAGGGAAAGGAGTGATCATAATTATAATCCCTCCCTCCCTCCCTCCCTCCCTCCTCTGTGTTGTGGTAACTACTCACCATTGTAGATGTTTCGGCGTTTCCTCCACTTTTTCCGTTTCAAAACCACAACCAATATTATGACAGCCGCTGTAACAGCAACAATGGCAGCCCCTCCAAGCAGCACTGGAGGAGCGACTGCAGCTGCTAGGTTTTGTGTTCGGCTACTAGTAGCTGTGACCAATGGAGAGAGGAGAGGAAAGCGATGAAGCCTGAGGACTTATTAAATATGGCAGCCTTGCATTGTTATAAATGGGCTGAGGTAGGGAGGGGGACTTGTTATATATGGGAAGAGGTAGGGAGGGGGACCTGTTATATATGGGAAGAGGTAGGGAGGGGGACCTGTTATATATGGGAAGAGGTAGGGAGGGGGACCTGTTATATATGGGAAGAGGTAGGGAGGGGGACCTGTTGTATATGGGAAGAGGTAGGGAGGGGGACCTGTTATATATGGGAAGAGGTAGGGAGGGGGACCTGTTATATATGGGAAGAGGTAGGGAGGGGGACCTGTTATATATGGGAAGAGGTAGGGAGGGGGACCTGTTATATATGGGAAGAGGTAGGGAGGGGGACCTGTTATATATGGGAAGAGGTAGGGAGGGGGACCTGTTATATATGGGAAGAGGTAGGGAGGGGGACCTGTTATATATGGGAAGAGGTAGGGAGGGGGACCTGTTATATATGGGAAGAGGTAGGGAGGGGGACCTGTTATATATGGGAAGAGGTAGGGAGGGGGACCTGTTATATATGGGAAGAGGTAGGGAGGGGGACCTGTTATATATGGGAAGAGGTAGGGAGGGGGACCTGTTATATATGGGAAGAGGTAGGGAGGGGGACTTGTTATATATGGGCTGAGGTAGGGAGGGGGACCTGTTATATATGGGAAGAGGTAGGGAGGGGGACCTGTTATATATGGGAAGAGGTAGGGAGGGGGACCTGTTATATATGGGAAGAGGTAGGGAGGGGGACCTGTTATAATTATTTACAATGTTATAATAATCACTAATATAATATTTTTAATGCAGCTTCTGTTTCACACTAAAATGAAGATGATGAGTTTATGAGGTAAGCATTGTTATTTGTATGGGACAGTTTCGATGAAAGTGGCAATGTACAATGCTCTCTGCTACATGATTTGTAGGCAATCTGACTGGCTGTCATTAAAATGTGTGGTTATTTAAATATTCAGAGCTCTTCACAAGCAGTCAGATTTGCAGTGTGCAATTAAATAAACTTCTTTTGCAAAACGTGATAAAAAGGACTATCCATTTAAGTAGAAACCCCATTGCACGGCCTATATGCTTTCACAGGCCACAGTCATTCAATTCATTAGCTAGTTTCCATGCAGCTTGATGAAGCTTTAGGCATAAGGCTCACCTGGTACAAATATAAGGACTCTATTTGAAGGTGGGCCGTGCCCTGCTCCGTTGATGGCTGCCACAGTCACTCCATACTCTCTTCCAGTTATGACAGGGACGAGAAGGGAGTAGGTACCAGCGTTCACCGTTTTAGATGCAAAGGTTGTGCTGGAGTTGGCGTCAACCACTTCAATGTCGTAGCCGCTAAGCTTCCCATTGGGCTGGCCTGGTGCGCTCCACGAGATTAGTATGTTGCTCTGAGATTGGATCAGTACAGTCACACCTTTGGGTGTGCCTGGTGCTGTGTGTGTGTGTGTGTGTGTGTGTGTGTGTGTGTGTGTGTGTGTGTGTGTGTGTGTGTGTGTGTGTGTGTGTGTGTGTGTGTAATGGATGGTAATGTGACATGTGATAGGCATATAGTATACCTTCTATGCTACGAAGCTAAGAAGAACTTGATTAGCATATATATATAAATTTTATACATATTATGTATACCTAATTAATAATTGCCTGCATACATGGTTTTAATGTGTCAATTTGTAAATAATCACAGAGATAATATCTGTGTGCTCAAATATATACACGTTTTCCCTATGTACAGACTGTAGCATCATGGGAGGGTGTGGTGTATACATGTGAACATTGCCATGCATAATATTTAACATGTGGGATGGGATGGGATGGGATGGGGTGGGGTTGGATGGGATGGGGTGGGGTGGGGTTGGATGGGATGGGATGGGGTGGGGTGGGGTTGGATGGGATGGGATGGGGTGGGGTGGGGTGGGGTTGGATGGGATGGGGATGGGATGGGATGGGATGGGATGGGGTGGGATGGGATGGGGTGGGGTGGGGTGGGGTGGGGTGGGGTGGGATGGGATGGGATGGGATGGGGTGGGGTGGGGTGGGGTGGGATGGGGATGGGATGGGATGGGATGGAATGGGGGTGGGTGGGATGGGATGAGATGGATGGGATGGGGTGGGATGGGGTGGGGTGGGGTGGGGTGGGATGGGATGGGATGGGATGGGATGGGGATGGAATGGGATGGGGGTGGGTGGGATGGGATGAGATGGATGCGATGGGGTGGGATGGGGTGGGATGGGATGGGATGGGGTGAGGTCGGATGGGGTGGGGTGGGATGGGATGGGATGGGATGGGGCGGGATGGGATGGGGTGGGGTGGGTGGGGTGGGATGGGGTGGGTGGGGTGGGATGGGATGGGATGGGGTGGGGTGGGGTGGGATGGGGTGGGGTGGGATGGGATGGAATGGGGTGGGGTGGGATGAGGTGAGGTGGGGTGGGATGGGGTGGGGTGGGGTGGGGTGGGATGGGATGGGATGGGGTGGGATGGGATGGGGATGGGATGGGATGGGATGGGGGTGGGATGGGGTGGGTTGGGGATGGGGTGGGATGGGATGGGATGGGATGGGGTGGGGTGGGATGGGATGGGGTGGGGTGGGGTGGGGTGGGATGGGATGGGGATGGGATGGGATGGGATGGGATGGGATGGGATGGGATGGGATGGGATGGGATGGGATGGGGGTGGGATGGGTGGGATGGGATGGGGTGGGTTGGGGATGGGGTGGTGAGGAGGAACTCATGTACTTTATGTTTTGCAAACGTACCTGCTTCTGGGGTGGTGATGTTGGAGGATACTGAGGGTCCTATCCCTGCATGGTTATATGCTGCTACATAGACTGTGTATGTGGTGTAATTGGCCAGCCCATATATGGTAACTATGGTTGATCCTGTGGACACTAGTACTGTGACGTTTGTTGTGATGGAAGGAGAGAGGGGCACCAGGGAGACGCGATATCCATCAATCGTACCTGTGGAGGATGGAGGCTATGGGCATGTGGTGTGTGTGTGTGTGTGTGTGTGTGTGTGTGTGTGTGTGTGTGTGTGTGTGTGTGTGTGGCGTGTGTGTGTGTGGCGTGTGTGTGGTGTGTGTGTGGTGTGTGGTGTGTGTGTGTGGTGTGGTGTGTGTGTGTGTACGGTGTGTGTGTATGGTGTGTGTGTGTACGGTGTGAGTAAAAGTCCATTAAAATCACATATGTAAGTCAACTTACAGTCCATTTAACAATGATGATGCCTGGTTGGTTAGGATTGATGAACAGCAAAAGATTTGTTGGAGGAGAGTTTGTTGGCTGTGTTGTAGGCTGTGTTGTAGCTTGTGTTGTTGGCTGTGTTGTAGGCTGTGTTGTAGGCTGTGTTGTAGCTTGTGTTGTTGGCTGTGTTGTTGGCTGTGTTGTAGTTTGTGTTGTTGGCTGTGTTGTAGGCTGTGTTGTTGGCTGTGTTGTAGGCTGTGTTGTTGGCTGTGTTGTAGCTTGTGTTGTTGGCTGTGTTGTAGCTTGTGTTGTTGGCTGTGTTGTAGGCTGTGTTGTAGCTTGTGTTGTTGGCTGTGTTGTTGGCTGTGTTGTAGCTTGTGTTGTTGGCTGTGTTGTTGGCTGTGTTGTAGCTTGTGTTGTTGGCTGTGTTGTAGCTTGTGTTGTTGGCTGTGTTGTAGTTTGTGTTGTTGGCTGTGTTGTAGTTTGTGTTGTTGGCTGTGTTGTAGCTTGTGCTGTTGGCTGTGTTGTAGTTTGTGTTGTTGGCTGTGTTGTAGTTTGTGTTGTTGGCTGTGTTGTAGCTTGTGTTGTTGGCTGTGTTGTTGGCTGTGTTGTAGGCTGTGTTGTAGCTTGTGTTGTAGGCTGTGTTGTAGGCTGTGTTGTTGGCTGTGTTGTAGCTTGTGTTGTAGCTTGTGTTGTAGCTTGTGTTGTTGGCTGTGTTGTAGCCTGTGTTGTAGGCTGTGTTGTAGCTTGTGTTGTTGGCTGTGTTGTTGGTAGTGGTAATGATTGACCTGTTGGGAATATAACTATTATGCTAACCCTGAATCATCCAACAATAAATGCTTTACAATACTAATGGAATCCACCTTTTGGTGTGTACAATGGTCTTGTGGTCTCACATATGTTAGTGATGCCCTCAACACAGACATGCACACCAACACTCACACTCACACACATGCACACAAACACCCACACCCACACATGCACACACATAACCGCCCACCCATATGTGGCACTTTGTATGTATTCATTTGGAATTGCAAAGGTTGTTTGGTGGTGGTAGCAATGCCTCAAGCCTTTAGGTGTGACATCATATCTTCTGAGGTGGCTGCTTCTCTTATTACCTTTGTAGTGAACTTCAAACAGTTATGGCCCCCAGGAGGGGGGAGGAGTGGCCCAGGAGGGGGGAGGAGTGGCCCAGGAGGAGGAAGGGGAGGAGTGGCCCAGGAGGGGGGAGGAGTGGCCCAGGAGGGGGAGGAGTGGCCCAGGAGGATTAAATTTTTACCTTTACCATGCAGTATACCTCACCATACATTACCTCACCATACATTACCTCACCATGCAGTATACCTCACCATACATTACCTCACCATGCAGTATACCTCACCATACATTACCTCACCATACATTACCTCACCATACATTACCTCACCATGCAGTATACCTCACCATACATTACCTCACCATATACATTGTATTACTTCACCATACATTACCTCACCATGCAGTATACCTCACCATACATTACCTCACCATACATTACCTCACCATACATTACCTCACCATACATTACCTCACCATACATTACCTCACCATGCAGTATACCTCACCATACATTACCTCACCATACATTACCTCACCATACATTACCTCACCATACATTACCTCACCATACATTACCTCACCATACATTACCTCACCATACATTACCTCACCATGCAGTATACCTCACCATACATCACCTCACCATACATTACCTCACCATACAGTACCTCACCATGCAGTATACCTCACCATACATTACCTCACCATACATTACCTCACCATGCAGTATACCTCACCATACATTACCTCACCATACATTACCTCACCATACATTACCTCACCATACATTACCTCACCATACATTACCTCACCATGCAGTATACCTCACCATACATTACCTCACCATACATTACCTCACCATACATTACCTCACCATACAGTACCTCACCATGCAGTATACCTCACCATACATTACCTCACCATACATTACCTCACCATACATTACCTCACCATGCAGTATACCTCACCATACATTACCTCACCATACATTACCTCACCATGCAGTACCTCACCATACATTACCTCACCATACATTACCTCACCATACATTACCTCACTATGCAGTATACCTCACCATACATTACCTCACCATACATTACCTCACCATGCAGTATACCTCACCATACATTACCTCACCATACATTACCTCACCATGCAGTACCTCACCATACATTACCTCACCATACATTACCTCACCATACATTACCTCACCATACATTACCTCACCATACATTACCTCACCATACATTACCTCACCATGCAGTATACCTCACCATACATTACCTCACCATGCAGTATACCTCACCATACATTACCTCACCATGCAGCATACCTCACCATACCTTACCTCACCATACATTACCTCACCATACATTACCTCACCATAACCTCACCATACATTACCTCACCATACATTACCTCACCATGCAGCATACCTCACCATACATTACCTCCTCACCATACATTACCTCACCATACATTACCTCACCATACATTACCTCACCATGCAGTATACCTCACCATACATTACCTCACCATACATTACCTCACCATACATTACCTCACCATGCAGCATACCTCACCATACATTACCTCACCATACATTACCTCACCATACATTACCTCACCATACATTACCTCACCATACATTACCTCACCATACATTACCTCACCATACATTACCTCACCATGCAGTATACCTCACCATACATTACCTCACCATGCAGTATACCTCACCATTCTGCACTCTCAGCAGAGCACTCGGCCCAAACAGACTCTGGCCGATGGAGCCTAAAGTCGTTCCCTCCAACTTCAGCAGGTATATGGTGCCTGCCTGCAGAGAGGTCAGTGTGTACTGCTGGGTGTAGAGGAAGATGGAGGCAAACAGGTTGTCTGGAGTGCCCTCCACTGCATACTGGAGCCTATAGAACCCCAGAGGCCCGTTCGTGGGGTCAGGGGTGTCCCATGCCATGGTGACTGAGGTAGATGTACTGGAGACAATGTGGAAGTTCCTAGGGACAGATGGAGCTGTGCACATGTGGTGTGTGTGTGTATGTGTGTATGTGAGTGAGTGTGTGTATGTGAGTGTGTGTATGTGAGTGTGTGTGTATGTGAGTGTGTGTATGTGAGTGTGTGTGTATGTGTGTATGTGATGGTTATGTGGTGTGCCTTTCATACACAACATACATGTACACATAGGTACATGTATATACACAGACACATGCACACACACATGCACACACACATACACACACATACACATGCACACACACATACACATGCACACACACATACACATGCACACACACATACACACACATTCACACACACACACACATGCACATACACACACACATACACATGCACACACACACACACATACACACACATACACATGCACACACACACATACACATGCACACACACACACACACATACACATGCACACACACACACACACACACACACATACACATGCACACATGCTGTGGCTCCAGTCAACCTTACCATCAGGGTATGTCTGTGCCTGGAGGATGGCACTGGGGCTACTGAGGCCCACACTGTTCACAGCCTGCACCTGGACATCATAGGTGATGTAAGGGGACAGCCCCTGAATGACAGCTCCCAGTGTGCTGCTGTTCACCGCTATGCCCTGGAAGGTACCATTGCCTGTTGTAGTGCTGTAGGAGAGCACATAGCCAGTGACCTGGGCACCACCATTGCTGGCACTGGAAGTCCACTGGGCAGAGATGGAGGTGGAGGTAACCGTGGTTACGGAGGTGAGGGTTGGAGCAGAAGGTGGGACTGCGGAGGGGGCAAAGAGAACATGTCAACCTTTGTACCTTTGTTCCCAGTCCACTGACATCACTGGAGGAACTCTCGTTCAATTCCTTAAGTAAATAAAAGCTGCACATTGAAAGGATCAGTTACTTCAACCTTCCCTGGGCTAATTGAATTTATTTTTGCATGTATTTGTATATTGTGTTCATTAGTTGGGGGGGAAAAAAGTTTTTCTTTTGCCAATTCCACGTGCACATTGCAGATATTCTCTACTTCCTCTGAAGATGTGCAAATGGCTTACACAATCTTGGTCCATTTAGTTGCTTACCCGCGAACTTTGTAGTACATAAACCTTAGCTGGTTCTGTACATAAACCTTAGCTGGTGCTGTACATAAACCTTAGCTGGTGCTGTACATAAACCTTAGCTGGTGTGGTACATAAACCTTAGCTGGTGCGGTACATAAACCTTAGCTGGTGTGGTACATAAACCTTAGCTGGTGCCGTACATAGACCTTAGCTGGTGCTGTACATAAACCTTAGCTGGTGTGGTACATAAACCTTAGCTGGTGCCGTACATAGACCTTAGCTGGTTCTGTACATAAACCTTAGCTGGTGTGGTACATAAACCTTAGCTGGTGTGGTACATAAACCTTAGCTGGTGCTGTACATAAACCTTAGCTGGTGCTGTACATAAACCTTAGCTGGTGCTGTACATAAACCTTAGCTGGTGTGGTACATAAACCTTAGCTGGTGCCGTACATAAACCTTAGCTGGTGTTGTACATAAACCTTAGCTGGTGCTGTACATAAACCTTAGCTGGTGCTGTACATAAACCTTAGCTGGTGCTGTACATAAACCTTAGCTGGTGCCGTACATAAACCTTAGCTGGTGCTGTACATAAACCTTAGCTGGTGCTGTACATAAACCTTAGCTGGTGCTGTACATAAACCTTAGCTGGTGCTGTACATAAGCATTAGCTGGTGCTGTACATAAACCTTAGCTGGTGCTGTACATAAACCTTAACTGGTGCTGTACATAAACCTTAGCTGGTGCTGTACATAAACCTTAGCTGGTGCTGTACATAAACCTTAGCTGGTGCTGTACATAAACCTTAGCTGGTGCTGTACATAAACCTTAGCTGGTGTGGTACATAAACCTTAGCTGGTGCTGTACATAAACCTTAACTGGTGCTGTACATAAACCTTAACTGGTGTGGTACATTAACCTTAGCTGGTGCTGTACTTACAGAGGACAGATAAGATGGCTGATGCCGTGACCACACCCACACTGTTGTTGGCCACACAGGTGTATAAGCCGGCACTGCTTCCTGTCGCAGAGGAAATGTTGAGAGTGCCACCCACTGATGGTACGGGGGTCCCTTGGAACTGCCAAGTAACGACAGGGGTAGGTCTACCAGAGGCAGAGCAGGTAAAGATGGCTGGGTAGTAAACATTGACCGCTATAGAAGTAGGTCCTGTTACTATGGCCGGAGGATCTGTTCAGAAGGGGAGGAAAATTTGAGGGGGGAGGGGGGAGGGGAGAAAGAATAATATGGTCAGGATTCACTAACTGGTGTTAAAGGTCATCTCAATATTGCCCCACTATTTAAGTCATTTGAATTGATCATTAAAATATATAGATCTGCATGTGAAGCCCCCCACACACACACAGCCCACACATGGATCTATTCCCTTCAGTACATGAGGGACACACAATATTCATAATTGGCTCAATATATTCATCACCTTGACCTGTGATGTTACATGTACAGAATGGTATATTTATATTCATATTGTGTACACACTACATGTATGTACCACCCAACAATGGGCCCAGGATAACTTACATAGTACAGTGAGGGTGATGTCTGTGGTGATCAAGCCAATGGCGTTGTATGCTGTACATGTGTATACTCCACTGGCATTTCTTGACACTGCTGGGATGACGAAAAACCCCTGGGCACTTATGGCCACGCCTCCCTGCAGCCATTGGACTGTAGGGGGCGGGTCTCCATACACGGAGCAAGTTAGGTTAAGAGGCGTGCCCTCAATAGTGGTGATGTTGGCTGGAGCCACAGTGAAGACTGGAGGGACTGTGGGTGTGTGAGGGTGGAGAGGGTATATGTGGGAAGGTGGAGGTGGGAGGGTGTGGAGGTATAGGATGACCAGATATAATACAAACATGTTAATAGTTTACACGTATATGGGTATCACCCCAATCTTGGAAACAATACACATATACACAAGACAAGTTCCATCTAACCCTTCCCCTACCATAATTCCAATTTTGCGAATCTCATATATGAAGTTCTCTATACACAATGACTCCTACTAGCCTCTCATGGTTACATAAAACCACCCACTTTCTTCTAGCCTTTCTTAGCCTACACCAGCCCACCCCTCCCTTTCCCTCCCCTCCCCTCCCCTCCCTTCCCTTCCCCTCCCCTCCCCTCCCTTCCCCACCCCTCCCCTCCCCTCCCCTCCCCTCCCCTCCCCTCCCCTCATGAGGTCATCACTGTCCCCATCACTTACCTAGTACATGCAAGGACACTGTGGTTTGGGCCGATCCAGCCACATTTGTGGCTGTGCAGGTGAAGACGCCTTCATCTGCCTTGCTGGCCGGCACCAGGGACAGTGTAGAGCCATTGCTGGAGACTGTGTAGGTGGGCGTGGTGGCATTGGGCACAGGGTACACGCCCCTCTTCCACGTGATGAGGGGGGCGGGGCTGCCACTTCCCACACACTGAAGGTTTGCTCTGTTGCCAGTCACAACAGTGATAGAGAGCTGTAGGGCTTGGATGGTAGGTAGGGCTGGGGAGGAGAGGGAAATGGCATGCTTGCATACAGTGATGGGTGCACAGGTACTGTCAACTAATTTCTCAAATTCTGTTTAGGAAATTCCGCTGTGTGTGTGAGTGCATGTGTGTGTGAGTGCATGTGTGTGTGCATGTGTGTGTGCATGTGTGTGTGTGTGTGTGTGTGTGTGTACACTCACTGTTGACTCTAAGTTGGTATGTGCCTGTGGTTTGTCCCACAATGTTGCTGGCTAGGCAGTAATATATAAGGGCGTCTGTTGTCTGCACGTTGGAGATGACCAGGTTGTGGTTGGCTGCCACAGACACTCTGGGCAGTGATGGGTCAGGCAACTGGGTGCTCCCTACTAGCCACACCACTATGGGGGCGGGGTTACCATAGGCAGTACACCCTAGCATTGCCTGGAAACCTGCTGTGGTATCTATGGTGCCTGAGGGCTGCAGGATGATTGGAGCCTCTGTGGGCGTGGTGTGGGCGTGTGTGTGTGGGTGTGTGGGGGTGGGTGTGGTATGGGATGGAGATATGGGTAGAGATATAAAGAGGAATGAGAGATGCAGTACACAGTGGCTGTTTGGATCATTACTACGCATGCACCACTGTACACAACATACACAAATACTCACATCATTAGTTACTATATAGTAGTAGTGCTCACAACACTCATGTGCATCCCTGTGGTGATGGATGGCTTATGTACCCCCTGTGGTGACTTACGTTGCACTATCAGGGCAGTGGTGGCAGTAGCAGACCCCAGGGTGTTGGTGGCCATGCATGTGTAGTTTCCAGCATCTCCCAGTGCTACGTTGACGATCATCAGGCTGCCGTCGCTAGCGATGATGAAGTGACCATTGCTGGTCAGCTGCACCGTGTTCTGGAACCAGTTTATGAAGGGAAAAGGATTGCCCACTGCATTGCAGTTGAGAGACACATTGCCCCCAGAGATGAGTGTGGTGGTAGGAGCCAGGGTAACCGACGGAAACACTGGGGGAGGCAAGTGGGAGTAGATGACCTTGGATCATACTCACACATAACACATACCCACACCTACACGTACACATCCACACACATACACACATAACTACACCCACAAGCACACATACCCCACATGCACAGCCACACCCACATACACACCCCCCACACCCACATACAAATACCCCCCACAACCACATACAAATACCCCCATACACACACCCCCATGCACACACCCACACCCACATACACATACTCCCATGCACACACCCACATACACATACTCCCATGCACACACCCACATACACGCACACACCCACATACACATACTCCCATGCACACACATACCACACCCACATACACACCCACACACACCCACATACACATACTCCCATGCACACACACATACAGAGCACAGTGAGGGAGACTGTGGTTGAAGCAGCCCCGCCCACATTGATGGCAGAGCACGTGTACAACATCTGGTCTGCTAGGACTGTGTTCTGTATTATAAGTGTTCCGTTGGAGAGGACCTAAGAGGGGGGGAGGGGGGGCAATGAGTGAGCAATGTTCTCCTCTCCTCCTTCCCTCTTCCCCTTCCACCATTCCCCCTCTCCCCTCTCTTCCATTTCACATTCCCTCTCCTTCCTTCCCTCCTTATATGGAGGCAAACCACTAGCTGGTTTGTAACTTCTTTTTGTTGGCCCTCTCAATGAGTGAGCCCTCTCACGTGAGAGCAGGTGCCATATATGGTAGTCCTGACCTGTATTCTTGGATTCCCCTGGGAGAGGATGTTAGAAGTGGAATACGTGGACCAGGTGACCTGAGGTGTTGGGTCTCCCGTGGCGACGCAGGAGAATGATGCAGTGGCTCCAGCCAGGAGGGTAATGGCCTGGAGACTGGCAGTCACCTGGGGCAGAACTGCATGGAATACAAAAAAAAGATGAGCAGAGATCTAAGTGTGATGCACCTATGAATGCGGTTATGACCTCAGTGTGATGCATCTATGAATGTGGTTATGATCTGCAGTGATTGGCAGCAGTATGTGTGGTGCATCAGTCCTACCTGTGACCTGGATCGTTGCATTGGCCTGGGCACTACCAGCAGCGTTAGTTGCTGTGCACGCAATCACTCCCCTGTCTGCAGTGGTCGCACCACTTATGGCCAGGACCTGCCCCCCGTACGCCAACTGGTAACGCGGAGTGTTTTGGTTCGGCACACTGATGCCGTTGCTCCACCAGGCTATGGTGGGCGTCGGCCTCCCTGTGGCGGTGCAGTTAAGGGTCACCTGCTGCCCTGATATGGCGCTGACCAAGGAGGGAGAGAGGACAGCGGTGGGAGGTACTGCAGAGTACGAAGGAAAATATACATATATATAAAGCATGAATGCATGCATGAATGTTATTCCATACAGTGAACTGATGTGGTTATGTGCTAAGCATTTTATTAACCAAAAAAAAATTAACCACATTTTCTTATGAATACTAATAACATTGATACACAACAAGGAAAGAATAGTGTAGCAGGGCATTAGTAAAGTGGTCTACCATATACATATATGCTACAGTAGCAACCCCTTACTAACAATGGTTTTCTCATCCACCCGCATTGCTGCACACATTATATAGCCCCTCCGCACCCATGCTCCTCACATCTCTTGCCCCGCCTTCTTGCCCCGCCTTCTTGCCCCTACTTTTCTCCCCTCCCACTCATCCATGTGCCTACCTTGCACTGTCAGAGTCACGTACTCCTGTGCAGACCCAAGCTGGTTGCTGACCAGGCATGTGTAGGTTCCCTCCTGGGTCACAGACACGCTGGGGATGGAGAGGGCCCCATTCGGCAGGACCCTCGCCATGCTGACTGCTAATCCTTGAAAGAACCACGTAAAGGTAAGGTTCATTTCCGGCCGGACGTTGCATGGAAGAGTGAGTGATGACCCAACAATGGTTGTCACGGAGATGTTACCGTTGTACAGCATGGGAGGGGCTAGTGAGGAAATGTAAATGTTTGTGAGAATAACGTTTGTACCAATCATTAGTGAAAATGCTGTTATAAGATTACCAGCTTGCAAAATATTAATAATAAGACTACAACATTGCCTCATTGGACGGCAACAGAGAGCCTTTGCAGCAAGAAAGGATACATATGCGCTACCCCCACCAGCTACCTGTATCACATGGAGACATAAAAAGGGTAACATTTTGGTACCGTAGACCCTGGAGGTTTCAATGGTCACTTATAGAGGACATAACTTGGTTCTAGGTACTTATAGAGGTGATGTGGTCATATCATATTTATTACATTGGAAAATAATACTTCAACACATCTGCTTTCAGATGTGCCATCAAAGTGCAGGCAATATAACAGCAATATAAGGAGCTGCATATTTGGTGCTTACTTTGGATGTCCAGCAGGACAGTAGTACTGACTGTTCCCTTGTAGCTCACAGCAGTACAGGTGTAGTATCCCTCATCGCTCAGGACCGTGTTTGTGATGGTCAGCAGTCCACCAACGGCTGAGGTGTGTGAGTTGTTGGCCACTTGTGAGTTGTTGGAGTTGTACCAGATCAGTTGTGACACCAGACCAGGGGTAGCTGAGCATGTAAAGCTGACTGTGCTGCCAATTGCAACTGATATCGATGACAGCGATACTGTTGGCGGAACTGAAAAACAAATGGCCAGTGTGTCATTTTGAGAATTTTAACATGTGAAATTAATGGGTAAAGCAGTTGATGCACTTGTGGGGGGGAAAAAAGATCTGTTACAGGTATGGGGAAAATTACAACTTACTGAGTGCATAAAGCTGTGCTCCTGTGCTTGACCTGGTTGTGTTCAGGACAGGGTTGAAGGCGATACAGTTGTAGACTCCTTCATCACTGGTCTGAAGGTTAGTGATCAAGAGGGAGCCATTGGAGAGGACCTGAGCCCTGGGGCTGGTGATGGGGGAGAAGTTCACTGTCCAGCTGATGATGGCCGGAGGGATGCTTGTGGGGGAGACGCAGCTTAGTGTTGCCGTGCTCCCCTGTACTGCAGCAGTGTTGGAGGGCACTAATTGGAAAGTTGTGCCAATGGCTAGAAGTAAAGGAAAAGAAATCTTCGATTAAACAAAAAAATAGGGGGGAGGAATTTTGCAACAGATGTGTCGAGTGACCTATGTGCGTGCATGTGCTTCAGCTATGATGATCCCATATACACTCACTAGCTATTTGCAGCATTGCAGGCGGGCTGATGGCTTGGCCCACACTATTGGTAGTCACACACTGGTATGCTCCTGCGTCGGTGCTCTGAACATTGGAGATTGTAAGTGCAGAAGACCCATCCAGGGGCTGTGTGTAAGTGACCCTGCCTGTTGACAGAAGGGGGCTGCCGGCAAATAGCCAAGACACGGTTGGAGGAGGCACTCCCAAGGACACACAGACAAAGGTGGCCTGTTGTCCTGCCACCACCACAACACTTTGGGGAGGGGATGTTACGTTGGGGGCTTGAGGGGTACCTGGTGGGATGGTAACATTGGTGGGGCTGAATGAATTTTTTTTTATTAATTTTTTTTTATTGCAGTAGAATTACTTTAACTTACTCTATGATACCCATGCATGCATGTCTGAACAATAAATGTGTTTGCATTTTAGTTTCCTCACATCACACTCAGTGCTGGCCTGGAAAATGTACCTTGAACTGTAAGTACGCCTCCATCGCTTGTCACTGGTGAGCTGGGGAGGAGGGGATTGGTGGCAACACACCTGTACACTCCACTGTCATTCTTTTGAACGGGTGACACGAAGAGTGAACTGGAGACCTGTTGTGGGTTAGTGTTATACAGCTGTGAAAACTGGAGTGTTATCCTTGATGATGTAACGAGAGGCGCTCCGTTAAAGGTCCACGCTATAGTGGCCGGGGGGAGGCTCCCTCCTTGAACGCAGAAGAGCGCTACCGTGTCCCCTTCAGTGACAGTCTGGGAACTTGGCGATACCAAGAAGACGTTGTTGATGACTGAAATTATGATTGGGGGAAGAGGGTGGGGATGGAGAAAGGGAGGGAGGGAGGGAGGGAGGAGCGAAGGGAAGACAAAAGAAGATGGAGAAGTGTGCATCATTTACCCGTAAAAACAACTAAGCTGCGTTAGCAAGCATCCATGCCCGGCCCGTACCAAAGTGAGGCAGAACTCACATGCCAATTGGAGAATTGCAGTACTTTGCGCTGTTGCACCTGTAAGCAAGTTCAGGACGACACAGGTATAGGTTGCTGCGTCTTTGGCTTGTGCGGAGGAGATGATCAAGCTCCCGTTCGCCTGTCCAGAGTACCTGGCGTCTGCAATGGCCGTGCCGTTCTTCTGCCAACTTATTGAGATTGGAAACGAAGCCAAGTAGATGCAATCGAATCGCGCCGTGGAACCCTGGGCCACGATAACGTCACTGGGGGCGGTAACGAAGGTCCCTAAAGCAGAGAGCGAGAGGAAAGGGGGAGGGGCAAGAAGAGAAGGGGGGAAAAGAGGGCGTGTTATCGTGACCGTGCACCTCTTGCGTGCCATGCTTTGCAAGTTTCGCTTACCTCCCTGCGAAGAGGCAGGCGATACACCAAGCAGCGCGGCGATCAGTACCCTGCATAGCAATGATACCATTCCAGCCCCGCCCTCCATGCCTGCGTTGCAGCAGCGTTGGTAGTAGCGTTTAATGTTCAGTTGGTCAAAAGAGCGAACACTATATATCTTGGCCAAATAGCTCTTCTAGACGTTGCCAGCAGAGTTGTTTATGAAAATTGCACGCACTTAGCGCTAGCGAGCGGCTTTGTCACGTGATATAAATTAAAGCTGTATTAACTACTATGAATGTGTGAAGTCATCCCGCAGTACGTTACAAGCGCAGTTGATATGCATGTATTTTAACAGTACTAGTACGTTGTCGACGACCCGCATTAATACCGTCTCGTCATCATGCCTAACTACATGTATCACGATTCTTGGCCGGTCATGCATGGTGATCAAGATAATACGAATATTAAGCCTATATAGCATCACAGCAATAAAAAAAGGGTGGAATCAATTCTTGATTTCCATTCTGGTACAGGATGTTTACATGCCTGATACAAAATGTTAACATTCTGTATCGTGACAAATCACTAGGCTTGATTTGACGCGTTTTTTTTTTGCTGTGCATCCTTTTGCACACCTGGAAGTGTGCAAGTTACACCACATTTGGATAGCTGTATGATAGTTGTGTTGCAGATTGTGACACCTTATCAATCAGCTCACTGAAGGATATATAACAGTCCAAACCAAAACCCGAAAGTACCAAATTTCATTGAAGAGTTACAATTCCATTCACTCCTCAGCACCACTTCCACAGCAGACAGGGCATCTCGTCCCCTCATGCTTCAGCATGGAGCTCTGAAGTTCAGCTTTGGTTTGCACTTTGAACAACACAGCCTTGGGTATGATCTCTAGGTGGTAATTTGATGGCTTGCCCTCTTTGTCCAGGTATAATCCACTTGATCATAGTGTTACTTGCAAGAGAGGTGATGATGTCACTTAATGAGGCATAGTGCTACATGTGATGTGCTCTTCCAATACTTTCCGTAGAGCTGGCTTGTCATAGCTAGTAGTTGCTGGGGTCAGGACTGCTCAAGGACCCATCTAGCAGACTTCCTTGTCACCAATTGGGACAAAGTCATCGCAGCAGCCTTCAATGTCACTGTTACATCTCCACTTAATTCTCAGTAGCATTATTATGGAAGTGGGCACATACTCAGGTGTTGCGGCAAGAGCAGCTGAGTTCAGAAAACACTTTGAAAATGTGTTGAATTGAGTTGGAAATGCATTCCACTGACAGTGGAGAGTTATGGTGCATGGGTCAAGAGGCTTTGAGAGCTTTCTCACAAGTAGCCACTCATCTAGCCATTTGTGGGAATACCTCTAAATCTAAGGCATTGGCTGACCTCTATGGTCACCTCAGTCATTCACTAATTAGATACCATCGTTATCATACTCCCACTTTGTGGAGCAGGTGGATGTGTGTAATTGTGTGTATTGTGTGTGTGGTTGTGTGTGCTTATGTATTCTTCATGATATGTTTCACATTAAAACATAATAATTCATATTTAGGCTAACTGTACATTATACTAATACATGCATAGATATACATAGATATACAGTAAGATAAATAAATGCACCCTACTATTGCTAATAGTCAGGGACAAAACATCTAGAGAGGATGGCTGTGGCATTGGCTCGAACTAAGTTGAGGTTCAGCCTGCCATATAAGGCAGCTAGGACCACAGCCTTAGCCCTGTTGGAGCTAGTTGCAAGGTGAGAGGCCAGAAGTGAAAATGACTCCATTGCTTCTGTCCCCCAAGCACCATATTAATAATAATATCATACAAAATTATGCAACACTTACATGATTAAAAGTATAGAAAATGGACACTTAAGATTTACCTACACACTGTACACACCAAACCAAAACAAGGGAGTTCACATGAGGTATGCACCCCACAATGGAGCTTGTATTGCCCCCTTTGGATTCCAACTGCTGCCCCTGGTATTGGGAGGGCTCAGGCATTGTGTTCACTTGTGGCATATACAAGCTCTGCCAGGAAGCCATGGGATTGGAGACCACACACCTGCACACACACACACACACACACACACACACACACACACACACACACACACACACACACATACACACACACACACACACACACACACACACACATACACACACACACATACACACACACACACACACACACATGCACACACACATCTCAATAGCCATCAGGGCTGTGAAATTTCATGTACATCGACTGCTCTTCGGCAGAAGTCACAGCTAAGCCTGAGGCTTTGGCAAGGTAAGAAGGGGTAAAGTGTCAGAGGTGGGTGATAACCACACCAGCACCACACCAGCACCACACCAGCACCACTAGCACCATACCAGCACTACACCAGCATCACACCAGCACCACACCAGCACCACACCAGCACCACACCAGCACCACACCAGCACCACACCAGCACCACACTAGCACCATACCAGCACTACACCAGCATCACACCAGCACCACACCAGCACCACACCAGCACCACACCAGCACCACACCAGCACCACACTAGCACCATACCAGCACTACACCAGCATCACACCAGCACCACACCAGCACCACACCAGCACCACACCAGCACCACACCAGCATCACACCAGCACCACACCAGCATCACACCAGCACCACACCAGCATCACACCAGCACCACACCAGCACCACACCAGCACCACACCAGCACCACACCAGCACCTTGCCATTACTCCATGGGATATTTTGAAGCATCATTAGGGCACCTCCCATCTGATCTTTCCATGGAATTTGTGCTTTGGCCAGGGCTGTACAGCTAATGGCTTGACAGCAGTGTGGCAATGGTACCAACCAGAACTAAACCTTGCATGAGTGGCTTCAGATATATGGTTAGTGCGTGGCATTACATGCCAAGGCAAAAGACTAAATGCAATTTGCACACTGTCATCATCAAGTCACAGGACAAGAGAAGATGCCTAATTAGGCAGCTAGGGTTGGTGCACCCCTCGATACAAGATTTGGGTAGTATCTTCAGCATTTCAAAAGTGTGTTAGTAATGCCCCCCCCCCCCTCCCCCCCCCCCCCCCCACCGGTACAATGTATCACACTTCATCATCAAAGGTGCTGTGAGAGAAAACATGTAGAGGACCTAAGTGCAGGGGATATGGCAAAGGAGTGATGCAGAAGCAAGATGGAAAAGCTGCTGCAGCCTGACACTCAGCTGCATCACCCATAGAAGGGTGGTATTCATGGGGATGAATATGTGGATGGATTGCTGTGCTTCAACTGAAGGCCAATAAGCAGCTGTCAATACTAGCTAGGGAGACCTATAAACATATTAATTAATCCAGTGATCCAGCTACATCACCTGCAGCTTTACCCATCAGAGGAAATGCCAAATTGAATTGGAACCAACGATCAACTACTTAAAGAACGTACCATTATGAAGATACCTCATGACAATTAGATCTAACTGTAAGTGACAAAAGCAGAAGTCATGATAATAGTCTATTCACTACAATAGGGTTTAGTGGAGGCTTCAGTTGTAGCTTGTGGTTTGTGAAGATAGGTCTTACATACTGCTCAACCACATTCTGTTGGTAGAGGAGTGGACCACAGTAAAATTAATAATAGCATAAAATTCTTGTCAGAAGTGGGAGTGTCTTCAGGAGCAGCTACTGAGATAAGGAAGCACAACAGTAATGATGGCAAATGTGGAGATCTAGGATGGGTTTGTATTCCTTTGGTCGTTGAGACCTATGGTGTGTGGGGTCAAGAGGCTGTGAAGAGTTTTGCTCAGTTGGCATCACGGCTGGCTATCACCTTCTCCAAGCCAGCGTCTGTCATCCTACATGATCTACATGGCAGCGCCTTGTTAGATCTGTGGCATTGGCCATCCTTAGTAGCATTGTGTTCATATGTCATAGTTCTTATCTATTGTGTACATAATTTGCACTAATAAGCCCCTATGAAATTAATCGAAAAATAAATAATATAACAATAACACTTACAATAATACTATAATTAATTCAGGAATTAAAAAACCTACGCCCTGTTCATAACAGCAGTATGCAAACAGACTGCACACAAGAGCATCCCAGAACCCCTCACACACATTGCTTGGTGATATATAGCCTTTCATCACTGTTTGACCACATTCAATAGAAGGTAACTAAATTGCTCACACAATATACCAGCATGGGACTTACCATGGTAGCCAAGACGAGGGAAAAAAACATACATCTTTTTTGAATTGACACGATGAATGAAAGCTTGTGGCCTCTGAAGTGTCTAATAACCCAAAGCTACTTTGATAATTAAGTAGGACCACACGTTTGTGTTTGTGTGATGAACAACAGCCCAAAATTTCGATTTATTTATCTGTAATTTATTGTCATGACTCATGTCAGTAAATATTTAACCGCAGCCGCTAGTTGATAGTTAATCTTTAATTCTACTCTCCACTCTGTTTTGGGGCATTGAGGAAAATATCACTGCTATACTTGAACAAGATATAAAAACATTCTCTCTGAGAAAGTTAGTGGTATATAGGATGTGAAGGCAATGGTGGCGTAAAAAGGAAAGGAACAAGGGGAAGGAGATACAATAATTATTTCCATATTTAGCACTTCGTGAGAACGGCTTTGCATTGATGTTGCTAAATATAGAAATAATCTCCAATCCCCCTTATTTACATCACCATTGCCTTCAAATCCTATCATATACCACTAACTTTCTCAGAGAGAATGTTTTCATATATTGTACATACAAGTACCGCAAGGGTTTGCAATACTTTGAAACTAACTTTGCATGCCAAAATTCGGCTCGGCATTGTTATTATTGCCTAGCAACATAAATTATGTTTATATACGCATAATTCTGTTATCTTCGCAGCTTTTCTAGATCGAAACTCGCGTGCCAAAAAAAAAAGCACTGCCTTGCTCATTTGCATGCAAACTGTCACAAACAGACGCTTGCTTTTTTTTTTTTCAGGATCCACATTGTACCAGAGATAATGACTGTACGAAACTCGAGTCTGGAGGACTCTAATTTAAATCTGCAGCCTCGCTTTTGGTACATGTATTCCTTGATCCCGTCGTATAATTAACCACTTTCGTTCCCGTGATTTATTCTAATTATACGTCAAATATTGCCGTGGGAACACTTTTTATATACAGCCCCATATTACGTGATGATTACGTATATCAGTTACATGCTTTATTTACATATATGATACCTGCAGATGTTCTTACAGGAAATTCTAAAGCCATTGGTGTATTTTGCGCTCTTTAAAACCGTTCCTATCCCGAGTTATAATCACCCAGGGAAAAAACTACGGAGGAGAAAAATAAGTCTGGGAACGAGAACAGTACGACTGCACGAGCTTTTTGTTCTCTTAAAGTAAAGGGTCTGGCGACTTGAACAACACATTAAAATGATTGGCTTTCCCTTCTGGTTCGATAGAAACATAGAGCTAAACTACCTGTTTCTTGTTACGCGAGTTATACGCGGGGCACGTTTACTTAATGACTTCATCAGTGATACGGCACATGCAATTTCTATATGAGAGTTACTGCCGTAACTCTCGATTGTTAACATATTGTACAGAGTCATTTAAAAAAAGAAAAGTGAGAGTAAAAATAATGCATTTTATGTAGCTAAAGAAAGCTTTTTTCCCCTCTCTTGACTTTTCATCAAAATACAGTTAATCTAACAGTAAATCTGAGAATGGCAACCATCAATTCTTTGGATAGCATTTTGTATGGATTTTGGTCTTAGTTTTGAATGCCAGAATAAGACTTCGTGCATGCAAGTATGGATATTGCCATTGCACACAATATCAAGGACTGATGACTTGGACCTTCAGCATAGTAAATTCACACCTGGATTTATTATACATGTATTAAACTTTTAGTCTGCTGGCATTTCCTCCTTATCTTGCGTTTCTGGGTGTGTTCTTTAGTATCATGCATCATTTAACAGTTGATTTGCACCTCCAACAGCACAGCTTAATTCATATACTAGTACTGCATGCGAAAAATGCAGGGCAAGTGATCACTATATATATGATTTTGCTGTACTGCATATGCGGTCACAAATATTGTCGGCTTTGCAAGCGATTCACGAAAGCAAGCTTATCGAAAGTACACGTTTTTCCGCTACAATTCTTCGTAAAAATACTTACAATTCATATGCGTAGATAAGCTTAACATATACATGTATCAGTACAATGTTGAAACGGCGATGCATGCATGCACATGTAATCGTAATAATTAAGTAAACTTCATCGGTTGTTAGGTGTTGATAGTGTTATTCACTTAGCTCTTTACTTTTCAGCCATCGGGGGATCCACTGGTACTCGTCTTTATCATATCCGCTATCTTGAACGAGACCTCTGCTTTCATCCCCCTGGGCCTGGTCGGTTTTGAGAGGGTGTTTGATAGGTTTTACGCGAAACCACGGAAACAGGCAAAAAACAATTATACGGTAGCTTATAGAAAAGGCTAGCAGTATCTTCTCCACTTTTACTAATTGGTCGTTTCCGAATGCTGTCAGCGCGTACACCAGAAATCCGACAATGGTGGCGCCTGCCACAACGCCCTGAATTAAGAGAGTACCGACTGACCCTGCGATCGTGTGGCGCACGTCAAGAAAGATGTTAGCTAGGAGTCTGTTGACAGCAATGGATGTAGTATAGACCCCACCTGCCACAGCAGCTGCAATTTTTATATCAAAGGCTAGCTTGTAGCAAGTGTGGGACGTGCTCTGTACCTCCATGACGGCTTTACAAGTTAGAGGTCCAGTTGCGTTGGAAAAGCATTCGAGACTCTCATCACCAGGGTCGCATTCGCTATCCGTTTTGTAAATGATATATTGTTCCCAAAATGCGGCAACGGTCATCGCAACGAGCATGATCGGTAGAGTAGAAAACGCGATTTGCGACGATCTGAGCAATGCGCTGCAACAATCGCAATCCCGACAAGAGCGAACTGGCGAGCCAATCTGTTTCAAAACTTCTTCTTTCATTTTTTTGAGGCTCTCGTCCTTGAACAGCACATCAAAACTGAGCTTAATCAGTGACCGTTCCAGATGTTGTACCCACGTCACCTTGCTGCATAGGAAGACGATACATAGAACGTAGTAAGCCAATACAACTGCATATAATAACACCATTGGTACTACTTGGAGAAGTTCGTAGTGAAGTTGCAACATGTTTACACGACTCGATTTAAATCTTGCAAAATTATAGTCGCTCTTACAGTCCACAAGCTAATATACAGGTAATTCAATTAAAATTCCAAAAGTTTGTGCGACTTTTGGAGCATCCTATTAAAATGGCCGGAATATAGAACATTACGTTTTGTGATTAAATTTTGAATGATTCAGTAATGCACGCTATTTACTAAACTTCGGGGTCGCATATACATGTATAACTCCGCGCCATGCATCAAATTGCTTCACTGTAGCTTGATTTGTTGATCGACACGAATCAAGTACATGTAGGAGAATGTTTGCACAACTGTATACATGACAGAGATGAAAAAGCTTTAAAATTATTCATGTGTATCAGTTTGTTAATCAGTTGAGCCGTGGAGAATAGACCCACGAAAACATACGATGCACCTTTACCAATAGGATTTTTATTTATTAGCTTTCTTTGACATTAGAAACGATCCTCCCTACTGACCGGCCTGTACCTAGCTAGATATTCTATCTGGCAAGCAAAAAGCTGCCTTCGTTGAATTCTATCCAGCCAACCAACTAGCTGCATTAGATTAACTCCCATATCATTGTGATGTGGGCTTCCAGAGCCGTCTTCAGGACGGCTAGCTTCCACCTGTTATTCAGTGTCAACGAGGTGTATTGTTGACCTCTTGCACAAATGCAGTATAGCATCACATGACAAGAAGTGCCCAGATGGGAGTTACTACTTTTGCAGCATGAAGCAACAGCCAGACAGCCATGTAAAACATGCATGTTGGAGAGCTTTGGCCCCATCAAATCTTTTATGTTATCTGTTTACTAAATACTGAAGGCATGCGTTGTTGAGGAAGAGTGCAGGAAGCACATCAGTGTATAAATAATGACATGCATACATTAATTAACACTTATGGAGTTTGGGGCACATGTACACACTCTGTTGTGGTGTGTGAGAACATTCAGAGAGGTAAAATCACCACTCCAGCTTGTATCGATTAGATTTTGGGCCCACACTTTCACACTGTCACATCGAGCAAGGTTTGGAAGACAATATGGGACGTGGGCAATATGGTTATAATACTTTTAAAATGGAAGGTTGTTCAGTAATCACTATGATTTATGATCGTGCAGCGGCAGACATGCCAAACAAGATATAGGTCCCAAAGTGGGTCATACATGTCTACATATAGACTCGCAATGTTCTAAGAAGCACCATAAGGATTCATCCTGCAGTGACTTAACTGATAGGAAAAATGCTTTTTAGTTGTTTCTGGTGATTATGACAGCAAATCACCTTTGTGGAGTTTTTTAAATGTTGAATTTAACTTGTTTCAGAGAACTACAAGTGTTAATTACTTTTGTCTCACACGAAGAATCAATTGGATTATAAGGGCACTGAAATATATATATTTTTATTGGACACTTAGGATAGTGAATTTACTTACTGGATAGCCATATTTTAAGAAAATACGGACAAAACTGACCATTTTATATCCTAGTTTATCAACCATAGTTAAAGGCTGCACTTCCACAGATATCTGTACTCTGGAATGGGTAGGTATGCGCCCCTGGCTTGAGCTCACGCAAACAGGCCTAGCTAGATGTTGTCGTCAGTAATAGTACTATCAGTATAGTAGGGCTATTACTATGGATTGGTAATAGCAGGCAGGAGTAGTTTGAGTGCTCCAAGATATTCAGTGTGGCCAACACACTTCTCCGTGCTAACAGATAAGTGAGGCAGCCACTGCATGCAAATTCTTTTGTCATGTGCTGTTCATTGGAACATTAGCAGTTCATACGTTTCGTATCTTAATAAGCTTGTGATTAAATATTGTGTTAGTCTGGCATTATGTGAAGGTCAGCTAACACACACACACACACAACATGCACACACACACACGCACACACACACACACACACTTGATCAACACTGCTAGATGTCACCCAATGACTCCCAGAGACTATAAATGGATCTGAATAGCATTTTTGAACTGAAACAAATCCATCAATTTGAACAAGAAGTGTTGATTGCCATCCACCAATATGGGGGAATAGTATTTCCTGAGCAAGTGACATATGCAAATCACTAAGCCATTCCCCAGTTTCAAGAATTTTCTTCATGTCTTTGGTGAAGGTCATTCTCAGCGTTCTCTGTTGAAGATAGATAGCACAAGACACTTAATCATGCAACATAGTAATACGAATGCATGCTGAATATGAAAAATAAATTATTAACATGCAATACAATAACTGTACCTTACGATGGTGATGTGTTGTAGCATGTGATGCTGTGCTTTCCGGCTTATCCCAAATGGCTTGATGAGATGCAATTTCTTCAGAATCTTTGCCAGAACTACTATTAACTGCAACAATACACTCATTTTTCATACACGACTTTTCATCTTCTCCTGAGCCTTCAATAACCTCTTGTTTACTAGCAGCAGCTTTTAGCACATCCAGATTTAACTTCATTGCAGACATTTTGATCACCAACCACATCCTGTTTGGAATGATCATCATCCCAGCCTCTACCTCAATTGGGTCGCGATATAGCTTAAGACGAGCACAATGAATAGTTTGCTTCAGATTTCTCCTGATTCTGTTTTCAACTTATATCTTCCTTTGCCAAGATCCTCATGAATGTAAAAAGGACCTGTCGATGGATGTTATAGTTTTCCTCCTTTTCGAGATTTATTCTTAGAATTTTCTTTCAGTACTTTATCTCCAACCTTCAAGATTCTAGACAAGGTGTTATGTTTAAGATCGTATTGCCTTTTCTGTCTAGCCTGTGCACAGGAAATATTCTCCTGCAATTCAACAAGAACATCAATATTCTCATAATGTTCTCTGCAAGTAGGAAATTCTTCAACTGGGGCAGCACTTGCTGTACCCAATGATCCTTCCATCTAGCTTCCCGACAGTACTTAAGAAGAAAGGTGTAAATCCCGTAGAAACCTGGACAGATGTCCTATAAAAAGAGATAGAATGATTGTGACAAAAAATGGGGTAGTGGAAGGGTAGTAATGGGGTGTAACAAGAATTCCCAAACAAATACATACCGATAGCTAAACAGGATCTTATCAAGGTGTTGATCCCAATCATCTTGTCTATTATTAACAACCTGGATCAATGAGCCTTTCAGTGTTTGGTTCATTCGTTCTGTCGGACCGTTAGTCTGGGTATGCACTTGTGACCCTATGTTTTAATATACAATTATGCAGCCTGGCAATGATAAGTCATCCCAAAAGCTGTCATGATATTGTTGCACATTAAGAAGCTATCTTATACAAAGTGCATGCACAATGTATTCATGTGACATCAAAGGGAGGGGGTATTTGTCCTTCACTCTCTAGTTTTTTGCGATGATCACACACACACACACACACACACACACACACACACACACACACACACACACACACACACACACACACACACACACACACACACACACACACACACACACACACACACACACACACACACACACACACACACACACACACACACACACACACACACACAACACACCAAGTACTGATGAGTGTACATTCTGACCTTATTGCAAAACTCTCTTCCCTGGTCAGATATAGCAATATCTGGACATCCATGACGCAGAACAAACAGAAAGTCTGCAACGTTGCCTGCTTCTTTAGTAGGCGAAGCTTTTGCTTCAGGCCATTTGGTGAAGTAGTCTGTTACTACTATTATGTATACTTGTTTCCATGTTCTGTGCAAGGCAGTGATCAACTACATCAATGCCAATCTGTTTCCAGCTTTGGCTAGGCACAGGCACAGGGTGGATATTCTGCTGCAGGATGATCAAATTTTCGTTTAGTTCTCTGGCAGACATCATAACACTCGACCTATGTGTGTGAACGATCCTTTACTTTATAGAAAAGCAATACCGAAAGCCTTACCCGTTCTTTGACGTCTTTTGTTATACCTGGCCAGAAGTACTGCTAAGTCATCTTCGCTAGCGTCTTGTCACGTCCAATATGATCTCCTGCCAATCCACGATGACATCCTTCAAATATCTGTTTTTTTGCGGTCGCATCTTTAAATATACGCGACACAAAGTCTGTGTATCTTTTTTCTTGCTTGTCAATGCTCGAAATACTGAATTGTCCGTCAATAACTTTGTAGTGTTCCACTCTTTTTCGGATGATTCCTTTGTCTTGTTTGGTAGCGCCATGTGGATACTTTCGGTGCAGTAGTTAGTCGAGAGTTAAATCGTACAGATTTTCGTCTCGTTCAGCCTCTTCCTCCATAGTATACTTTTTTTATTCACGAGGATACCATAAATCCTGGTGAGGTGCCGTTTATTAGATGTGATTATTGTAGGGTGGGGATGCCAAAATTCCTAGGTTATTTTGAAGGGGGATGCCTAATAATTGGGGGAGCAGAATTTTTTATGACACCGGAATACCGCATGCAGCGCAAAACATCGGTAATGAAGCATCTAATGATACCGCTGCTATTATTTGCGCTGTGTAACTGCGCATTGGCACAAAGTAAGCATATAACTCGTTAGCGCAAAATGTGCAGACAAATAACGTGGCATATTCCCCCCCCCCCCCCCCCCCCCCCCCCCCCCCCCCCCCCTATACACACACGGACGTGTCAATTAGTTTCAACGCTGTGTTCAGCTTCAATGACACGCCTGCAGCAATCCAAGGCGTGAACCTGCTTCCGTCTTGCACGGCGACGGGGTTTGCGGCCCAAACCATCCTGAGGTTCGAGTGGAGGTTCAACGGGACAAGTTCCTATGTCAATTCCGTCTCCGTAATCGGAGGCAGAGCTACGGCTACCTTCACGATCGCGGCGCCAACCAAAGCGAATGCAGGTTGGTACACCTGCGTCGCATCGAGCGGCAACATCTCCGTCCAGACGTCAGCCTATCTGGCTGTGGCATGTAAGAGCAACTCCGGCTATACCGCGCGTGCACGTCATAATTAACACATAGCATCTGTAGTTAGGCCATTATGCAGGCCCGGTGTCACAGACATGTGGGTCCCCCCCTATATTGGGTCCGGGGGGACCCATATGCCTAGGCAACTGGGTCCCCCCCTGGACCCAAATGCCTAGGCATATGGGTTCGGGTAATTATTTGTACATCCAGGCATCTTGGTCCGGGTAGGGGGGGCGGAGGGGGGGACCGAGTTTCCTGATGCGTTTCATTTACTGGCACCGGCTGGTTTTGATACAATAGACACATTTGTTGTTACTTTCTCAACGGTAAGTTAGCGTCCGTCAGCCGTTAGACTTTGTAACAGCCACTCGGCTTGCCATCTGTGTTTCTCTGCCGAAAAGTAAGGTCACTGCCAGCTGATCTTTTTGGCAGACTTCAGTAGTCTGGTGCTAACTCGTAGCACAGCAAGAGCTATTTTGACGAGAAGTCTGCTCTAATCATTTGAGTATCCTATATGTCTGAAACATTAGTTAGGCTTAGGTACTTTGTAGTAGTCTGTTTAATGAGTAGTTATTATTTAGTGTGTTATTATTATGTAATTATTGTTATAATATACACGATTGAAAAAAAAACAACATGTTGAGCATATACAAACAATGAATGGGTCATGTTCAAGGAGTACACAACTGTTTCTTCGTATCATACAGGACTTAATGATTGACCTGTCGATCGCAATGTAGTTTTGAGACACGCTATTGATCGACGCTAGGAAACTTAGTTTCTATAACTGCATCAGTCTGCATGTGCTAGCCGGGTAATACATACAT
The DNA here is from genome assembly GCA_949361645.1 of Spongilla lacustris. Lineage (NCBI taxonomy): Eukaryota > Metazoa > Porifera > Demospongiae > Spongillida > Spongillidae > Spongilla > Spongilla lacustris. The sequence goes on from OX442423.1 coordinate 2,383,153, forward strand.
CTGTCAAAACATAGGCTTCCGCTCATTTGTATTCAGGGCTCCGTAGCCGGGCAACGTAGATTATTACATCAACCAGCCCTCCCGCGCGAGAAGTACACAGTTGTGAAGTCACAAGCGAGCCATCGATCGCTATTGAACGGCATATACCACTCAACGAGCGATATACAATGGACGGGGAATCACTCGTAGTCCCCATGCATATCGATTGTTGAGCTGTTCAATAACAAAGTAGGTAGACCGTACTCAACGCAATATTAATCGATTGTTAACCGGTACAATGCTACGGATATTAATTACTAGGGGTACACAGGGCCCCCCCTAACCCTAACCCCCCCTCTCCCTTGCGTCTCATCGACGGACGTCTATGGTCACGAAGCATATATATCTGCTTTCTCTAAAATGTTTATACATGTATATAAGTATTATATTGCTAACAGGCAGCTGCAGCTGGGACCAGGTTGCCTAGGCATTTGGGTCCGGGATAATTAATTTTTTACATCTAGTTGCCTAGGCAACCACCCAGTTGCCTAGGCATATGTGTCCCCCCGGACCCAAAATGGGGGGGACCCGTATGCCTGTGATACCG
>OX442423.1:2383938-2431166 GCA_949361645.1 Spongilla lacustris
TGACTGTAAAGCTATGCTGCAAAATTCTTTGGTATTGATGCCAACAATGATGACTAGTTGACTTCCTGAACACTTCTGTCAATCTTGCAAATTTGTATTAGTCATGCAGAAGAAAATTCACTACAAATGTGGTGCTGTTTCCTTTCAGTGGAGATGCATTGAGATCTGGAATGAAAGGCAGGTGACTTCACATGAGCCCTTGCAAAACGCCCTACTCCACACAAGCCTAAAGCCCTTCTTCACACAGGCCTAAAGCCCTTCTTCACACAGGCCTAAAGCCCTTCTTCACACAGGCCTAAAGCCCTTCTCCACACAAGCCTAAAGCCCTTCTCCACACAAGCCTAAAGCCCTTCTCCACACAAGCCTAAAGCCCTTCTTCACACACGCCTAAAGCCCTTCTCCACACAAGCCTAAAGCCCTTCTCCACACAGGCCTAAAGCCCTTCTCTCACAGGTCTAAAGCCCTTCTCCGCACATGCCTAAAGCTCTTCTCCACACAGGCCTAAAGCCCTTCTCCACACAAGCCTAAAGCTGTTCTCTACACAGGCCTAACTCCCAGGCCCAACCCCCTTTCCTATACAGAGTCAGATCCAACGTCCTTCCTCTCACACAGGCCCTTACCCCTTCCTCCCACACGTACACTACCTCATTTACAGTTCCAGGAGGCAGTGTCACCAGTCTGCACATTCTGCTGGACAAGGGAGAAGGAAGCATGTTCTGGTGGACTGCACCCCCTTGAGCAAGGTCCAGCTTATTAAAATAACAGCATAACGTTGGAGTGAGAGACAACAGGGGGAGGGGGTGGGGGTACAAACCAGTATAGCAACCAGTGAGGACTGCAGCCTTAAGAGCCTGGTGTGGGCGGCCAGTGACTCCTGCACATTATGGCTAGAGATCTTTGCGGCCTCCAATTTGCCGCCTCTGATATGTGACCTGAAAATATTTACAACATACAACATCTCATGTGTGTGTGTGTGTGTGTGTGTGTGCGTGTGTGTGTGTGTGTGTGTGTGTGTGTGTGTGTGTGTGTGTGTGTGTGTGATACCTCAATACAAAGTCTCAAGAATGAAAGTCAGGAACAAATGGACACATACAGGTGGCATAGGGATAAATGGGCTGCATCTAACTGATATACACAAAGGAAAGTTTTTTTAAATTTAGGGGGAGGGAAGGGGTAAGAGGGGTGAGAAGAGGGAAAGGGTGACACCTGGCTTGCCTGACTAGCTTGGACTGATCTGTCACCACTGATTTCTCCGCTGCATTGTGATCTCCTCCTCCCCAGTAGTCCTCTCCAGTCGGGGGTGGCCTTATACAGTGTGGGGTCCTAACCCTTTCCTCAGGCTGCTAACATGTGCAATGTCCAACTATACACTGCAATACCACACAAGGTACCAGTAGAAAGGCTGAGGTGTACTCATGAAGGAACATTTAGTCTGCGTATATAACTGCTGACATGGCAGCAGCTATACCCTTTCCCAAGAGGCAGAAGTAGTCACTTGATGATACCTACTGCTAGACTACAATAGTATCGTTTTTACACGTCCATACATCTAAGTAAGAACACACGCTACCACATCAAATTCGATCAAAATGGCCGATTTGCCATAGCTTAAAAACCACTTCAGAAAATGCGTTAAGCTTAGCTCTAGGCATAAATTGGTAGCACAATCTGTGCAGCTTACCACGAAAGGTCTATTTCCGCAATTCTACGTTCCAAAGACTGAAGCTAACGATTTGTTCTCGGTATGTCCCCAATATCCGATCCGAGGTGGCTGCATTCGGGTGGCAACAGGTATGCAGCAACACACTAAAATCACGTGATTTTAACTGTTTTACAAAGTTCAGAGGTGTGCCAAATCATGTTAGAGTATTGATGTGTTTATTCTCTTCATGTCCTTTGTTGTACAGCAAATTCCACAGGACATCGGTTGTCCGGGTGTTGCCATGGGGACTTACGTTCATTTCAAAATTTCTGGGCGTAGGGCTTAGTTTCCACGATTTCAATGAGAGCAAACAGCCGTGGCGTAACCGTTTGACTCTGGATTGTTGCTAATAATGCATGCGAGCGAGCGCTATTATGCTCCGCATGTTGTGGATTAGGGATTGGAGGTGGGGGAAAGGGGGCGCCATAGCCTGGGGAGGGGGGGGGGGGGGGGGGGGGGGCTAAGGCCCCCTGGGCGCCCCCTCCGGCCGCCTATGAACGCTCATGATCAGCTAAAACAGTGTCCCCAGCATCACACCAAAAATTTTAGCAGTTCTGTGTCTTCAAGGTACTTTACATTCTCAATTGATGTTGACAGCAATTTGTCATTATTCGTGATTCGCGCTAGTCTGGCAAAGGCTGATTGGATCCACTGCTTTGTGGCGCGGGTTGTGGTGCAGCTATGAATATCTCATCGTCATGACTTCTTTTCGTACGTCACGCGTTGACTCGTTTTCAAAAGTACGAAGATCGAGGCACTTCGGGAGCCTGAAGGGGCGTGGTACAAAATAAAAAAGGGGCGTGTTCTAAGGGAATAGGGGGGGGGGGGGGGGGGGGGGGGGGGGGGGGGGGGGGGGGGCTACAGCCCCCTCAGCCCCCCCCCCCCTGGATCCGCCTCTGATGAGGGAGCACTGTAAGCTCTCCCATCGGGGTCTGGGGCTCCGCCCCAGAAGCCAACGCTTTTTTGTGATGGAATCTACGCAAAGTATGTCCCGATGCTCAGTCCAGATAACCGCTAGGAAATTTATACACTAGCAAATGAATACTTAATGATCCATCCTTAAAATCCCTTCACACACATATGGCAGTATATGCTTTAGCAGAAATGACTGTCTTATACCATGCTACATGAAACCAGACATACTGCTGAAACGATCGAATGACAGGATTTTTCTCTCCAAATCATTACAACATTGAGTTGCAATGGTTAACTGAAATACTTCAATGAATTATGCAATTAAAGTGACGTACACACGTCGCTCGCTGTACCCAGGGCTGCCGCGATATATCGCGATATGCGATCTTTTACGATAGGCGATATATCGCGATATTTTTTTGTTATATCGCGATACAAATGTGCACGGGAATAGACGGAGAAGCACGGAGATAGACGTAAATATACATGACGGAAAAATACAATTAAGGAGAAATTTACTTCAAGATTCAGCAGATACAATTAGCTAATACCATACATGTGCATACTAATACTGTTGCCCAGTGCGTACTGTGCATGCAGCGGCAAGAACCAATCACGTGCCATTTGCATTTGCATAAGGAATATGCATTTACCCGTTCTGCGGCAAGACTCGATTATTCTTAGAAGCACCCTAATTTGGAAATGAAGTCAGTGTCTAAACTCTGGGCTGTCCATTAAAGGCAGCCTGTGGTGGCAGCAACTGAGAAAGTTCATAACCTTGGCCGCCCCGGATTGCATCTGAGTCATCACGTATGCAGGATTCCTAGCTCCTTTATCAGACGGTCCAGAAACGGAACACCCTGTATCTGTGCTTGAACATGGACTAGTGGTATACTGCTGTTTGTGGTGCAGCCTGCATGTGCACAACTTCCATTTCCTCGCAGCTGTCATTTATCCACGGAGCCGCCGTGGCGGTTATGCAGTACTGAACAACATGCAGACAACATGTTATGAGGAACTGACTGAAAAAACAGGCAACATGCATGTTATGAGGAACTGGCTGAACGGAACAACAGGCAAAATGTTACGCGGAACTGAAACAACAGGCAACATGTTATGAGCGGAACTGAAACAACAGGCAACATGTTATGTGAAACTGCATGCAGAACTGACTGAAACAGCGCGGCATGCAGGCAACATGCATGTATTGTTATGAGTGGAACTGAAGCAACGGGCAATATGTTATGCAGAACTGAACAACGGGCAATATGTTATGCAGAACTGAACAACGGGCAAAGTTGGAAAGAACAAGCCGCTAGCTGCGATAAGGTCGCCAAGTTAATAAAACATGTATTTGGCAAACTTAATATTAAAATGGCAGGAGGCGGGGCAGGGATTACAGGCATAAAATAAAATTATATTATACACGTATATATAGGACTTACGTTTTGCTGCCTTCTGTAGCACCATGCATGCATGGTGATGCCACATATTCAGTTGCCCTTTCTGGACACCCATGCATGACTCGATCGCTCTTTTGTGCCACCCAAAATGTTCCCATACCGGGCATTTGTCTTTAAATAAAAAATAAAAACGTTTTTCGGTCAGCTATAGTGCTTACGATATTATTCTTAATTGCCTACCGCATGAAAGGACGGTTTATCTATCAGTTCTTTTGACACAGCTATAACTAATTATAAACAGTTGCAAATTGATGAAAATATTTGATCGGTTAATATATACTTACAATATCGCGATACAATATCGCAGTATCTTGCTCATATCGCGATATATCGCGATATAGACGATATCGGCTACAAATCATATCGCGGCAGCACTTGTATGACAATGATATCGGACACTCCCGCATAGTCCGACACGCCCATTTTGGGATCGAAATTTGGTGCGGCCAAAGCCGCACAAACTAGTCGGGCGGGCCCTACCACCGCGTTTGGTCGTTGACAAGCCTATACCAAGATTTGTGCTGCTGCAATGGGGATTGCAGTCCAATCGGATTGCAGCGTTCAAGTGGGTTCACTATCACCCAATTAGCGGCTGATGTGAGATAATTATGGGTTTCCTACGTTTTATTTAGCGATTGCGTTACCAAGGCAGCTGAAGAGTCGGGCTACCCGAGTACGAAGCAACATGCCAAGAACAGCTAGATGATAGCAATAGCGTTTTTTGAGAGCAGAGGTGTATTTTGCATTTTTCTAGGAAGGCTTTCCACACTACAACAACGTCTTTGGCTTCTGCACTGTCGAGCGCCCGTCGGTTATCTGATTTAACATCGATGCATGCTGTATGGATCAGTATGGCAGTATGGCTTGTGGGCGGGCCGTCGCTACAATACATGTACAAGTGTACACGTGACTCATTACCACGTAAATGTGTATATATTACATAATGATTTCACAACAATATTGCATAACAATTCTGCACACCCTACCACCCGACCAAACGCGGTGGTAGGGCCCGCCCGACTAGCACCAACTGCACCGTGTACGCCGGGCCCGTTATGGAAATATTCCCGTTATGTTTCTGCACAGATGTAGAAGTGGACCCTTTGCTCCCGAGCACGATTGAGGGACCGGGGGGCCAGAATATCGCGCTGGCCTGTCCCGTCACGGCCTACCCCTCGGCCAATGTTTACTCGTGGTATCGAGATACGACCGCCAGTGTTCCGATATCTAACCAACCTACGTACGACGTTGTAAACGCCAGCCTCTCTGATGCGGGCACGTATCTATGCAAAGCATCCAACGGGTATGCTTTCGTCACTGCCGTGCTTAAAGTCTCCGTGATTGGTAAGCAACTATAGGCCTAATTTAGTGAATGTGAGCGTAACTATCACTTACAACGCCTACATGTATAGCTTTTTCGTACTTATGCGAGCAAGTATATTGTGTGTATGTGTGTGTGTGTGTGTGTGTGTGTGTGTGTGTGTGTGTGTGTGTGTGAACCAATGTTACAAGATGAGTGTGAGTGATTCACATTATGTGTGGGGACTCTAGAAGGGCGTGGTCTAGCAGTTTAGATCCACATGTTTCCACACCGCTGGTAACATGACCTGTTCCACTACTGTAGGCTAAGGTTAGGCTAGCTTATTAAAGCTTTTATTATTAATGCGTGGGGTATGTCGCCTGATATTGCTGAATGGTGTGCATTATTTAAAGTGTATGCTGCTTCACAGTCCCTCCTGTGATCCACAAGGGCAACACCACCTACGTTACCATTGACAACACTCTGCAGCTGAATTGCATTGCTGACAGCGTCCAACCTCCTTCCTACTCCTGGTGGTCTGGGAACCAGCTCGTTGCTAACACCTCGAGGATCACAGTGTCCAGTGGGAGTGGTCTGCTCTCAGTGGGACAGGTGGCCTACAGTGACAGCGGTACGTACACCTGTGTGGCCACTAACTCCACCGGACAGGATAAAGCCGACTTCCAGGTGGTAGTCCAAGGTGGGTGTGGCTTCTGACTTCGAGATACTTGCAAAATCACCAGCCTAAGTTTCAAAAATCAATTTTATGTGTATGTTTAGGTAGTAAATAAGTTTAATGTTTTGAGTGAGCTAGCTTGCTAGGACATGTTCGTGGGTGTATGCAATGGGGGGGGGGGGGGGGGGGGGGGGGGGGGAGGTCGAGGGTTTGAAAAACCCACTCCTTAAAACAAGGTCACCATCACACATCAAAATCTTACTATTTTAAAAGCCAAAATACGCATACGCATTCGTATGAAAATATACGTGTATACGTACAATGAGTGAGGATAATATAATACATAATTTTGCCTTACATTGCAGAAGGTCACCTTTTAATAAAATTCGCCCCCCCCCCCCCCCACCCTTTCTCAAAGGTTGCGTATGCCCATGACGTTGCAGCTGGGCAGTACTTACTATTTTCTAAAGAGACACTCTAATATCTATGGACAAAGCCTGTCAGTACAGTAGCAGCTAATTGATACATTGGTCACACTCAGTATAACATATGTGCTAGTTAGGGAACAGTTTGTGGCCAGTAGATCCTACTTATTCCAGATATCCACCAACAACACTGTTGGCAGCAGTGATGTTGTATGTGGACCAGCTCTTATCAAAGAAGGTTTGTAGAGATTCCTTGAAACTAAAACACATAACATCCCTCACCTTCAGGTATTCCTCTTCCACCTGACCAGCCCATTGTTAGTTCTACCAAGCAGGGGACAGTTACCATGACTTTGAGAACAACTGCATCTGGTGCTGGAACTACTGGGACATTTGTGTTCATAATTAGTTCCATGCCCTCAATAGACATGCTGCCCTCCACCTATTCATTCCCCACATACTCTGATGGACAGCAGGTGTCAGTTGTTATCAACAATATAAAAGATGGTGTCACATACATATTCATGGTTTCTGCAAGCAATATATTTGGCACCTCTGAATTTGTAAATGTGACATGGGTGAGCAAAGGTGAGGTTGTATGTATGTTTCTAAATGCTATTGTTACTGCAGTTTCCAAACAAATCACAGACAATATACCATCAGGACTGTCAGGAGCAGGTATCCCTTAATGTGCTTGTGAATTTCTTTGCTAGATGTATGTTTTAAATTTTATTTTTGTTTTATACACAGCACTATGGGGAGTGATAGGAGGAGCATCTGCTCTACTGATACTGATCGTGATTATGGTTATCAGCCTCATCCTATGTAGGAGTGTGTGTTCATGTAGGTTTATACCTATACATGGTGTCATGCATCAATGCAATTCATGATGCATTACCACCTACACAAAAAAACCTCATTTGTATTCAAATACACACACACAAAAGTGGTCCAGAGTGCAATATTCGCTTATGAATGTGTACCGCTGTATCGCTACAGATACTATGTGGAGTTGAAATTTTGTATATGACATCAGGCATAGGGCATTATTAACCAGCAGTATTATTAACCAGTGGTAGGTGATTACTAAACAAAGGGACGCATATTAATTTGAATATGTTAGATCTAGCTTCAGTGTTTTCAGAATATTTTTTATTCCACTACATAGCCCATTTAATAAAACAGAATAAGACTGAACCATTGGAGCTGTTGGAGAACACAGCCTATGGAGTGGTACATAAAGAAGGTATGTACCTTTTTGTACACAGCTAGCAGAACCTCTTTTGAGCTTTATCACAGAGTAGGCAAAATTTCCACACCTATTAGATGGTATCCTGCATATATGCACATATTTATAATTAATGTACAACCATCTAAAGCACTGCAAAGATAAGGCGAGTGTTAAAGCTTGCATAAACAAATTGTAATTCAGAAGCCTAAAGTATGATGGCTTTAAAATTAGTGAACAGCATAGTCAACTACAAAGTTATTAATTGGTTTAATCAATTCAACAAATCATTATTGTAAAGTCATCAAGACTTCTATTGTCAATAAACCGTAATGGACTTCATATGTTTTTGGGTTTGGGCTGAAACATTAGTCTCCTAGCTGGCTAAGATTTTATGCTGTTAATGTTGCATTTGTTGATGTGCAATACATATTAGATGGAATAATAATTCAGATGCTCATTACAATGCAGACTATTTATTATAATGTTTAAACAGAACACATATTCCATGACATAGCCCATGTAATAAGGACTGAACCAGTGGAGCTGGAGGAAGACGCGGCTTATGGAGTGGGGCACAAGGAAGGTATGGATTCTTAAATTGTTTGTCATGTTACTGCATGCACAGCTGTTCAGTTGTATTGTTAATCCTTTTTAAAATGGGATACTAGTGAAATTATTTTATACTTTCTCCAGACTGTGTTGATGTAAAAGAGAACACAGTATATGGAATGATACCAAGAGCAGATAAAGGTACACTGTAGTATGCATTAGTTTGATTTTTATGACATTGCTTGGCCACTGCATATTAGGAAAAGATGATTTAGCTTATGAGACTGTTGGAGATAAGAGAAGAAAATGAAACGAGAACATAAAGCCATTTAATTTTACACGCATATATATATATAATGATGACCTCCTGGCTCTTTAATGCGCCCCAATATAAATTTACACATTCTCAAATTGAAAACTCACATTCACGCATAATTAGATAAATATTACTTCATCTCCCTTTCACTATCATATATCTTCAAAGCATCACGGGTGTGAAGCTCGTCCACTCCTTGTCCTATAGTCTCCTTCCAAAGGTGTCTGTGGTATTTGCTTGTCTTGTGCAGGACTGTTTTCGATAGGATTGGCTATTGGTGTCTCTAATCTGATGCTCTGGTGGTACTGCCATATTTTCAGGTGTTACACCTGCGCTAACTGTTGGTTGTAACTGCTGCTCATCTGTCTCCAAAGGCAAGTTCCATAGGCATTGAAACTGTGTAGTGTCAGATCATTATCTCCTGTTAGCCACAATTGATGTCTGTTCCTTAATTCGAAAGGAACTTCAGTGAGTATGTACTTCATATGATTGAGGAGCTATCTGATGCTTTACAGTCCCACTATAGTCTTTCGATCGCAATCCACACTTTTTGTCCCCTCACTGTTAGTAATGGTGTTAAAATTCTAGTCTTTTGTCGTGTATCAAATTATCCCACTGCTTTCTTCTGTCCAGTTCTCCCTTCTTCTGAAGCTTCCCACAAATAGGCATCATTGTATTGCAACCTTCGACCCATCAACAGTTCTGATGGAGAATAGCCATTTTTAAGAGGAGTGCATCTGTATGCCAAATATGGATTTATGTATCTGGCTGTGCAGTAATGGGAATTACCTGTACCTAATATAAATGCATGCATGCATGTACATGGTGTTCAAATGCATGTTAAGAATGTGCATGTATACTAGATCGAGTGAGAATCGGATACATGTACTTCGTTCTGTGTTGTAGTGGTTGGATATGATGGGGGAAATTATTTACCTACACATGCAAGAAAATCATTTCACTCCAATTTTTACAAAGCCTTGCCAAGTTATAAAGGGATAGATACAGTATGGTTTGACCCATATGATCGGTCATCCATCATGCATATCCATGCTCAACTAGAAACCTCCACTGAAACATTTCAGGACAAGGAAAAGAAGAGCAGCATTGAAATGTACAGCACTGAGCTAATTCAAAATTCAGTGGCTTATAACTCTGAAAAATGATTACTGCCTAGCAACACAATGTTTACAGTTATGTTACATTTGCACCTTTTCTATAGTTCGAAACTCGCGCGCCAAGCTTTTCCTCTTAGAAGCTCGTTTCTCGTCTGAGTTCAGTTCATAACGCCGCCTCTTAGAAGCTCGCACCGCAACAGAATTCTTAATTCCTATCTATGCAATATGCAATATTTACCGGAATCATAGAGTAGAAGGATAGGAAACAAATCACGTGAGCCATAGACTGTACATAGACTTTAAGCGCGCAGTCCGTATAGTTGTTAATTAAGTCAAGTGTCTCCCCCCAAAACGACGACAAGAGTTTCAAGAGAAAGAGAACGTTTGTGTGATCACGGCGATGTAATTTTGAGTATTGGTGCATGCTTAGTACAACGGTAGATACGCGCGTTTGTAGTAGTTACATACAAAAGTGAACTGAGGCGTGCTGAATACAAAGGGATACGTCTAAATTGTATTGGCATGATTTGTCGCATAGCTACACAGCATGGTATATGTTTTCTCTATGCCAGAATGATAAGGCTAAACTGTCATGCAAATAATAAGAGGCAGAGGATGGCCCCATATAGCCACCAGTGAACATAACATTAGATAATCAGAGGCGGCCCCAGCATCTACCAAGGGGAGGGGCCAAGCACACGAGGGGCGCCAAAAGGGGGCGTGGCTTACGATACTTTAGATACGCGCGTAACCGTTTGACTCTGGATTGTTGCTAATAATGCATGCGAGCGAGCGCTAGAAACTAAATTATGCTCCGCATTTTGTAGTCTCTTTTAATTGCAGTGATTGATGATATATAGTTTTAGGGATTGGAGGTGGGGGGAAGGGGGCGCCATAGCCTGGGGAGGGGGGGGGGGAGGGGGGGGGGGGGGGCCAAGGCCCCCTGGGCCCTCCCCCTCCGGCCGCCTATGATAATTAATCCTGTTTCCATTCCACTTAATGACCCTTCTCTAAAGGTTACCCTTTTCCTCTGATGGTGACCTGGGAACGAGAACTATGCGGAATGCACGCGTTAATCGTGTTAATTGGCTGTGTTTCCTATCCTTCTACTCTAATATCAGTGCCTGAATCATTAATCTTTATTTATTTATTTATTTTAAAATGGCCTCTGAAGTGGACCCGTACGTCGAGATAGCCAAAGTGAATGGAGAAATCAGAGCAGTCATGGACGACCCTGAGTACCTAGGCATCAGGTCAAAGCACTGTCTTTGGGGAAAGCTTAAAGAAGGTACCGTCGACGAACATGTTATTACTCGATGGGATTACTTTCAATCGAAGCTGGAGGAACTAAACAAGCAAAGAGATATATGGGTACAATTTAGCTTATCACGCAGTGAAGCTAAGAAAGCGGACACTGTACGCAAGGGTTACAAAAAATCAGCAGCTGTAAAGTCCGAGCGACAACTCCTCACTATCTTTGCCGATTATCTCAGAAAGCAATATGTATTCGAGCAAGCTTATCGACATTTAGTAACATTTGGTGATGTGATGAATGCTGTGGGTTTCTACAGCGAACAATCTATTCACCAATACTTCGAAACTCTCCAAAATCCCAACAGGAAATACCAACCAATCCGAAATGGGGCCATGCCAATGGAGCAATTTTTTGAACAGGACATGTGGCTCTATCTTGTTAAGCTGCACCGGCGTGTGAATGATGAACTCCACCCACTGAGGGCAAACGAGGAAGGACTGTTTACTGTTGTGTTGGAAAACATTGATCCTAATACTGTGGGAGAAATTTTGGGCAGGTGTGGTTTAACATGGTGGGCATCAAGATGCTCACAGTAGATAAGTCATCAGAAAAGCAAGCTCACATCATGGCTGTTCATTGGTTGGAAACTGATGCACAACCAATTTGTATAAAGCAGATTGCATGTATGGACATGAACAAAGATACACAGAAATTAGAAACGGCGGAGGTGGGCCATGTAAAACGGCTGGGAGCGGATACCTAGTAGTGGCGAGGTGGTAACCTATAGCAACAGTATGAGCCCTCCATGGCACCTAGTGTGCATACATGAGGGTGTACTGGAAGTTGTGCATACATGAGGGTGGAAAGGTGTGCATACATGAGGGTGGGAAGGTGTGCATGTACTGGAAGGTGTGCATACATGAGGGTGTACTGGAAGGTGTGCATATATGAGGGTGTGCTGGAAGGTGTGCATGCATGAGGGTGTGCTGGAAGGTGTGCATACATGAGGGTGCACTGGAAGGTGTGCATGCATGAGGGTGTGCTGGAAGGTGTGCATACATGAGGGTGTACTGGAAGGTGTGCATACATGAGGGTGCACTGGAAGGTGTGCATACATGAGGGTGTGCTGGAAGGTGTGCATACATGAGGGTCAGTGGCGGATCTAGGAATGGGGCTATAGGGGGGGGCGGTTGGTTGGAGGGGCGGCCAGGGGCGGGGCCCACCCACTCACCAGCAAGGGGGTATGGGGGAGCGCTGTAAGCTCCCCCATTGGGGCCTGGGGCGGAGCCCCAGAAGCTTTCACATTTTTCGCTTCAAAGCCGCTAAAAATCAGCGTATTCGCAGCGCAGTGAAAGAATTTACATACGCGCGAAAGACAACGAAGTTTATTGCGATAACGCGCCTCGTAACGGTCGTCAACAGGCGTCTGAGCGTATGAGAATATTGGATATGCTCGCGTGAGCAAACCGTACTTCTCCTCTATATTGTCGTTGTGATGTACGTAAATCGCTTTAGAGGTATGATGATATAGCAATTGAAGCAGCAGCAGCTGTGAAAATGTTTCGCACTTTCGCCATTTGCACCTTTTATCGAACGGTGCACCTAATTAAACCTTTAGTGACAATCGGTAGACTATGTACTTGTACATTTAAAGACTGAAACTTTGTTATTGTTAATTATGATCGTGATTCAGTTAAGTTAGTATACACCTATCAGTGGCGTAGGAAGGGAATATAGAGTGCAGCGGCCAACAAAGGTGGTTCCCCCGCCTCCCCGGGGAGGGTACGGATCGGGGGTACCCCTCCCGGCCAGCTAGGGGCACGGGGGAGCGCTGTAAGCTCCCCCATCGGGGTCTGGGGCGGAGCCCTAGAAGCCAACGCTTTTTGCGTAGAAACCCCCCCCCAAAACAACGCAAAAACTGTAACCAGGTTAGTTTGTTTTGAGACCTTGCCTCTGCGCATGTAACAAAACGGCTATAGTGCAGCCAAGGCCACTTTTGGTAACCGTTGTACACTGGGTAGCCTATATAGCTTGAGCTAGCTCTCGCGATCGATTTGAAGACCACTTGCATCAGTTGCATGTCTGCAGCTATTGCTCAGCTAATTGAATTGATACATGCGCGCTTGTCAACCTATGATTATTATTTTTATTTTGTTGTTGTGAAAAAGTGCAGCGGCCATGGCCGCTGCTGCCGCCCCAGCTCATACGCCACTGCCCCTATGCACATGCAGGCAAGATTTCAAAGGAACGAATAAAACGTTCGTGGTTATTTATAAAAAAATTCCGGTATTAAGATTAAATTTCGTATCTAGAACTGTGCAAATTAATCACTGAAACTTTTAAGAAATTGCCGCCGCCCCCCCCCCCCCCCCCCCCCACACACACATACATACATACACAAAAGGTGTGCTTTCTAGATGCGCGTGCGTTACGTACGGTAGGAAGTGCGCGCGCACGCGTCTGTGTGTGTGTGTGTGTGTGTGTGGGGGGGGGGGGGGGGGGGGGCGGCAATTTCATGACAGGGGCGGCATTTAATATGAATGGGGGGGGGGGCTGCCGCCCCCCCCCCCAAGGCTATGCTAGATCCGCCACTGATGAGGGTGTGCTGGAAGGTGTGCATACATGAGGGTGTACTGGAAGGTGTGCATACATGAGGGTGTGCTGGAAGGTGTGCATACATGAGGGTGTGCTGGAAGGTGTGTGCATACATGAGGGTGTACTGGAAGGTGTGCATACATGAGGGTGTGCTGGAAGGTGTGCATACATGAGGGTGTACTGGAAGGTGTGCATACATGAGGGTGTGCTGGAAGGTGTGCATGCATGAGGGTGTGCTGGAAGGCGGTGGCGGCAGAGCCCATAGGGCAAGTAGCCATACCAAAGCCGGGCCTCCGAAGGTAGGGCATAGCCCACTGCTGTTTGCGGCTGGACACAATTCACTATTACGGTATATACCTTTTGAATAGTGTAACTGAAGAGCTCATTATAATTCGTACTTTTTGTGACCCACATGTCATGCTTTTTCATGAAATACACACACAACTATGAATTTCACAAGTACATTAAGGGATAACCCGGCCTGATCGATGTTGCATTCAGTGGCGTTGTGGCACACCCGCCGCTGGGGGGGCAGATATATATAAAGGCGCCCCCCCCCCCCCCCCCCCCCCCCGCCCCCCCCCCCCAAAAAAGCTTCTGCACATATATACGTGTACATGTCCATCCATCGCATTTTAATCACGAAGTGTATATATAATTTACACCGAAATTGCCACGGTCATTTTCACGTGCAATTGAAGCTAGGAGAATGGGGGGCGTGTTAATTGCTCCTGTCCAACCGATACATTGGAACTACAATAACGCCAGTGGCGTAGGAAGGAAATATAGAGTGCAGCGGCCAACAAAGGTGGTTCCCCCGTCTCCCCGGGGAGGGTACGGAGGGGGGGGGGGGGGGGGGGGGGCACCCCTCCCGTTCAGCTAGGGGTTACGGGGGAGCGCTGTAAGCTCCCCCATCGGGGTCTGGGGCGGAGCCCCAGAAGCCAACGCTTTTTGCATAGAAAACCCCCCAAAAACTACGCTAAAACTGTAACGAGGTTAGTTTGTTTTGATACCTTGCCTCTGCGCATGTAATCGAGAGTTACGGCAGTAATTCTCATATAGGATTTGTGCCGTATCATGAATATCATTAAAAACGCGTCCCGCGTATAACTCACGAACCGAGAAACGGATAGTGTAGCTCTTTGTTGCTATCGATCCACAATGGAAAGACGATCATTTTTATGTTTTGTTCAAGTCGCTAGACCGTTTACTTTAAGAGAACAAAAAACCTCGTAGTTCTCGTTCCCAGACCGTAATTTGTCCATAGTCGTCGTCGTCGTCGTCGTCGTCTTTATGGGTGAGTATAACTCGAGATAGGAAAGGTTTTAAAGAGCGACAGTTACACCAAAAATCGTAGAAAATTCTGACAATACATCTTCAGGTATCAGATATATAAATAAAGCATGTAACCAATTCAATTTGCAGCTGTTCTCGCGCGCAAAGATATCAGTACGTAATCGCTACGTAATATAGAGAGTTAGCTATATTAAAACCCTTTCCATGACAATGCTTCAGAATTGTGGATTGTGTATGATTGGCATGGAACAGGTGTGAGTTTCGTTTGGGTTTTTAGTTTTGCTCACCACTTTTAGCTAGCTAAGTTGTTTTTGTCAAAATGTCTTTACGGTTACGAAAGAGGAAAGCTAAGCGACGAGAGGAATACCTCCTAAATCGAGACTATGAGTTAGAGTCCTCCCGAGTTCGGTACGATGCTGATGCTGAACAAAGGTGGGCGTCTGCTCGTGATATGTACGTATACAGAGCAAATCTGGAGTCAAACCGAGCATCTAAGAGGTGGCAACAGGAAAAGAATTCTGTTGCGATGCGAGCTTCTAAGAAGCTACGTTATGAACTGAACTCACGAGCTTCTAAGAGGGAAAGCTTGGCGCGCGAGTTTCGACTGAACAAATGGAACAGCTGCAAATGTAACATAACTGTAAACATTGTGTTGCTAGGCAATAAACGTACAACGGCTGGATTTTATCGTACAATCGTATTCAGTTACTTCTACATTGTACTACATGTATACCTATATACTAGTAGTCACTTATTTAAAAAAATGAATGAAACAAGATATAAAAAACATTCTCTCTGAGAAAGTTAGTGGTATATAGGATTTGAAGGCAATGGTGGTGTAAAAAGAAAGGGAACAAGGGATTCAGTGGAGATACAATGATTATTCCTATATTTAGCACTGTATAGAACGTCATTGCAATTATGTTGCTAAATATAGGAATAATCATTGTATCTCCACTGAATCCCTTGTTCCCTTTCTTTTTACACCACCATTGCCTTCAAATCCTATATACCACTAACTTTCTCAGAGAGAATGTTTTTTATATCTTGTGTAAAATATAAAACGGCTATAGTGCAGCCAAGGCCACTTTTGGTAACCGTTGTAAACTACTTTGCACGGATAGCCTAGCTTGAACTAGCTCTCACGATCAATTTGAAGACCACTTGCATGTCATTAACTAGCTCAGCTATTGAATTATTTATGCGCGCTTATCAACCTATTTTAAAAAAATTGTTGTTGTTGCGAAAAAGTGCAGCGGCCATGGCCGCTGCTGCCGCCCACGCCCCTTTAGTATAACGACGCTTTGCTTTATGGTTATCCAAATAAACGAATGCAATAGTTTAATTAATTTCTATTAGCAAATAAATAGATATACATGTAGTACTATAGTAGCGATCGCAGCCTAAGTGATATCAATCGCTTTGTAGCCTCAAGCATTTAAGCAGTGCATTCCAGGCTAACTTTACTTTGAGTCTGTTAAGACACCATGCATACTTCAGACGTCATTTTGGTGCCCTAGCTATATTTTGACGCCCCTGTTCTCAGGGCCGCTGGGGGGGGGGGGGGGGGGGGGGGGGCAATTGCCCCCCTGCCCCCCCTGGCCACACCGCCACTGGTTGCATTGTCTATAATGTATTTGGGAATCTAAATGATAAAG
Source organism: Spongilla lacustris (assembly GCA_949361645.1). NCBI lineage: Eukaryota > Metazoa > Porifera > Demospongiae > Spongillida > Spongillidae > Spongilla > Spongilla lacustris. The sequence continues at coordinate 2,400,438 of OX442423.1, forward strand.
CATTTAAGATACTTACAAAGCCACCTTTGCTCACCCATGTCACTGATTTTGATGAAGTGATTCAGTTGAATGCTTTTGCCGAAAGAATATGTAAAACCCATGCCACTTGGGTGTCGGACCTCGCAATAATGGCATGGAGTATACATTTCCTTCTTCTTTTTCCCCCCGCATCACTGCATGCTGCGCATGGACATGCCTAATAATGTACTTAGTAGTGTCTGCAGCAAATTTCGGGCACATGTTTCAGCATTGCTGAAACATGTGCCCGAAATTTTGCCTGCAAGATTACCGGCAACCGAATTAACGGCAAAGGCACGTGACCGCTGCACGTCGGGGCATGTTTCTATTAATTGCTCTGTTACATATAGTCCTTTTTATAAAATCCCAAAACTATTGGTTTAATGTACCCGTGTTCGAAACTTTTATCCCTTCTGTTCAGCTGATGCCCACAAATTAAAGTTGCAAAAGAAAGTAGACTGGGGACCAGAAAAGACATGCCGCGCCTTCTGAAAAGTCCAAAGCCCGCCATCCGAGAGAGGGGCGGACGCAGTAAACACAAATGAATATCTAATTAGTAGGTGGGGCTGGAAGTACATGGCTACAAAGCTGTTATTAGCTTTTGCCCTTCTTATCCAAGGCAAGTTAAACTTCTTTAATTTCGGGGATATTAACGGACGGTTTATTAAATATCTTTATCTCTGCAGCTCAGGAAATCTTTACGCTGACTTTCAAAGATTCTCCAGCGAATGATACAGTTCTCTCCACGCTCGCTGCAGACACCACCCTCCACTGTTCAGCGACAGCTCCTTCACCACCATTTCTCATATCCTGGAAGCACAACGGCGCCTACATAAATGCAAGCAGTAGGACTTACGCGAGGTACAATCAAACTACGGGACTAAGTGCGTACACAATATCCAGAGGTGTAACTTATTCCGACTCGGGAGCATACCAGTGCGTAGCTCTCGACGCGCAAGGGAACGTTCTTGCACTCAGTGCCATAGGAACCCTCACCGTTGTTGGTACGTTCTTCTGTAAGGTCTCAGCTATGATTGTATACATGTATATGTATACATGGTTTTAATTTTGCTTCCCGGCCAGGACCGCCTCTCCTTCTACCCCCTGTGTTGTCCGCTTTGGTGGTGCCTCTTGGAGGATACGCGATCTTTACTACTCCGTCTGTGATCAGTAATCCTCCGTACAGCGGCATTGTATGGTACAACGGGACAGCGGCCCTTCAGAACGGCGTGAGGGTGGCGATCACGTCGTCTGCGTTGATGATCAGCAACGTTCAAGCCACGGACGCCGGTAACTACGAGTGCGTGGTCACCAATAGCTACGGTACAACCAACATGTACGTCACTCTTTCAATAGGTGAGTGGACTGCATAGAAGCTTTAAATTATAAATATCAATGTTCCACGCAAATGGAATATATATTGTAGTTTCAAATTTCATCATGATTTATTTATTTCCTGTTATCTATTTTTTCCCCCCTGGGGGTAGTGGTGGTACTGTACCTATTAGTACTGTGTATTCTGTACTGACATGCATGCTTGTCTCACTGCTGCTGCACTTTTAGTAATACTAAATAGTGACTTGCTCACACATACCACACCACACATACAAACACTGCTGTGCACCACACCACACACACTGCCTATGCCACATCCACACACCACACACCACACATACCACATGCACACATGCATACATGCTCAACACACAGGCTCACCTGCGGCTGCTCAGCTCCAGATTCTAGTAGGACTAATTAGGTCAAACGTCTCCTACTACTCCCTCATACAAGGTGACCAGCTCATCCTTCTATGTAGCTATGCACAAGGAAGTAACATATATGGAGTGGCCTGGACCAAGGACCTAGTCCCACTGACCTCACACCTGACTGTAGGCTCCAGTGGGGTTACCTTCAGCCTCGGGTCAGTCAATCGAAGCGACGCTGGGCTGTATGTCTGCGCAGCACAAAACCAGCAAGGAGGTGTGGTCCAAGCTGGTGTTATGGTCAATGTGCAATGTAAGTGTGACTGTGTATGGTGTGATGTGTATGTGTGATGCATGTGTGTGATGTGTATATGTGAAATGATGTGTGCATTTGTGTGAAATGTGTATATGTGAAATGTGTGCATGTGTGTGAAATGTTTATATGTGCATGGTGTGGGTAAGGAGTGGTTGTACCATAGCAAAAATAAAAAAAGTAGTATCACTACATACCCCCAAGTTACACCAGTGATATTTCTTTCCCCTCATGTGCTTGTGTGTGTATTGTGCATACCCATGGGTGTTCAGCAGTGGTCATGCTTATGTATATTATACAAAGCATTTGCATGCATGTATTTATGGGCTCAGATATCTACTGCATGGTCATTGTGTCTGAAGGCACTGCATCAGTATACATGTATATGTACAACTCTGCATGTGGATGTAGACATAGTATCACTAAAATAATGATATGTGCAGACAACTGCATATGTACTATTTACATGTGTGCATATGCCTTGTATGCATGCAAAGTCTGCATTGATCTGCATAGAAGATTGAATGCAGCTAGCAGCTGACCCCACCCACCAGGTTGACCAGTTAGCATTACTCAACTTCCCCTTCCTTCCTGCACCACTTCCCATCCCCCTTCCCCTCCCCCTCCCCATTCCCCTCCCCCTTCCCCTCCCCTTCCCCTCCCCCTTCCCCTCCCCCTTCCCCTCCCCCTCCCCCTTCCCCTTCCCCTTCCCCTTCCCCTTCCCCTTCCCCTTCCCCTCCCCCTCCCCTTCCCCTCCCCCTTCCCCTCCCCTTCCTTCCTGCACCACTTCCCCTCCCCTTCTTGCACCCCTTCTCCTTTTGTCCTCCTGGTAACCCAGCAAAAATTATGCTTACTTTGAATTGTAGTAATTAGTTTTTAAAGCTACTAGTACCCCTCCCCCCTCCCCTTCCTTGCAGATCCTCCATACTTCACAGTCGTCCCAGCAAGCCGCACAGTGAACTATTCGACCATACTTCAGAACATGCAGTGTCAGGCCTCCAGCAACCCAGGTCCTCCCACCATCACATGGTCGGCCCCTAATGGACTGTCCCTGCAAGAGAACAATGGTGCCCCTGTACTGGGCCCACTTTGGGGCAGAGACAGTGGAACGTACACGTGCATGGCAACAAACTCTATAGGTGTCAACACTGCTGGGGTTACAATAACCGTTCTTGGTGAGTGATGTGCATGCATGTGTATGCACACGAACAGAAATAACCCTAGTTGTGCAATTCTTGTATTGTATGATACGTGATTTTTTATAATTAGTCATTATAATAATAATTCAGCTAACGTACTGATTCAAGCACAAAATTAATTTTTAAAAAATGATTTCATATTTGCCTTGATCAGACATGGTAACATTGTACATACATGCGTATTTTGTTATGCTGTAATTTAAGTCCTCAAAGTTGATCGGGGGAAAAAGTGTAATATCCAGGCTAATAATCAAAACAGGAAGTAGGTGAAACATTACAGATGAATGACGTCAAAGATCCATTGCAATGATGGCTCTCTTAGATGACTGCCAGACAGGGGGCCCAGTGACATGAATTGTCTGCCTACTCACTTGCAAACTTCCACCCACCAGATGTTCCACAGGTGATTGTCAGTCCGTCATATCTTGCAGTTCTTCAGGGGAAGGATGTATTCTTAGATTGTGTGGCTTCAGGCAGCCCGCCAGTCACACAGGTCACATGGTTGAAAACCTCTGGTACTGCCATTCTGGGGAACAGTTCAGAACTTTTCCTCTCCTCAGTTACCACTGATGAGAGTGGCCAGTACAGTTGCATTGCAACTAACAGTTATGGCAGCCAGACAGCATACATGACACTCACTGTGTTAGGTATGAGATCATACAAGGTCACATGAGCTCACATGTGGCATTGTCTGTAACACGTATCTTCAATTTGACTTAGACAATAGCCATACCTACTTTTTAATTTCCCTATATTCTTCTCTTTTGCCACTCTTCTCCACATTTTCATTCTTCCCTTCCTCTCACATTTCACATACCCTCAATTGTTCTCACAGTTCCGCCCATCATCACAGTCCTTCCAGTTTTAACTGCTGTTACCGTTGGACAGTCCTTCACACTGCTATGCACCCCCTCATTACCCATACCGGGGAGTACCATCACCTGGTCCCTCAACAACATGCCTGTCACCACACTTGACCCAACTGCTCTGGTGTCCAACTATAACCTCACCATACCAAGTGCCCAAATGGTCAATAATGGAGTCTACACCTGCCGTGTCAGCATAGGCCAACTGTCTTTTGTTGGAAGTGGGCAAGTGATTACTGGAGGTTAGTCCGTGAATGAGCAGGTGTCCCTCCCCCCTCCTCCCTTTAAGTGGGCATCCTTCTACCCGTTCACCACTCATTAAAATCAGCATGTCTCCTCCTCAAAGTGATCAGGCCTCTGCCCCATCCCCTCTTGATGAAAGTCATCATCCCTCTTCCCCAGCTTTCCATTCTGTTGGCATGCCTCTGCCCCAGTCCACCTCTTCATTAAAGTCACCATCCCTCCTCTATAAGGGCATTCCTCTTCCCCTGTCCCTTCCTCCATGCTAGCCTCCTCCCCAAATGATCGCAGATGTGGTGGGAAATTAACTCACCTGTGAATTGATCTGTTTTAAATGTCCACAGTTGCTCCTAATGCTCTGACTCCACCCACAACGGTCAGAGTCCAGCCTGGTAGCAGTGCTGTCCTGTTGTGCAACACCACTGGGTTCCCCACACCAAGCACTCAGTGGAGCAAGCTGACTGAGCTGGGGCAGTCCCAAGATCTACCCCTGGTAGGAGCAACCTTCAGGGTGGACAGTGAAGGGCTCCTCTTCACAAGTGTTGTTCGTGAGGATTCAGGATGGTATACTGGCTGGATAGAGAATATCTTTGGAACAGCTCAGTGCTATGCTAGACTGCAGGTGGCTGGTGAGTATAGCAATGTACATGCATGCATGAAAATATGTCTACAAAACTCTACATTGATGGCTACTGTATGACCACATACTTGCCAGAACAAATTATTAAGCTTTGACCTTTTAAATATAAATATGAGTGAACTTCATTTTTAATACATGATGTCAGCAATGGAACCAATTGATTTACTCTCTTCGTAATTATTTCAAAATGCTATTGCCTGCAACCACAGGTAATTAGCAGTGATTTATGCTATTTCCAGTTTTGGTATTTCATTATGAAAATTATTTAAATGTGCTTCAATGAAAGACTGCAATTAAAAAATATATTTTTAAAGAATAAACGTGTCAGAACTTTCCAGACTTACTTAATTGGAAAGCACAAATATTCGAAGCCCTCACGTTATGATGTCCAGACATATGTGTACACTTGCGCACATGTGTTTTGTTTAACTCATAAGCTGCAAAACAATTGATCCTTACCGTGCTGTTCCCTCCCCCACTCCAAGGTGCTCCACTGGTCCTCAGCATTGCCCCTACAACCCTCATAGCCACCTACACCTTCAGCCTCACCTGTGCAGTGGCCTACAACTATCCTCAGGTTACTGTTCAGTGGAGTCGTACTGATAATGGGGTCATACCCACGGAACGGAGTGTTCTCAATGGAACATCCCTGACTATATCTCCAGTAAAGCCTGGTGACGAAGGTTCCTACCAATGTCACGTCAGCAATGCCTTTGGCAGTTCAAGTCTCAACCAATTCATCACAGTCTTAGGTATATAAATCTGTTTTGTACCTCAGTCGGTAGATGTGTGCTTCTAATCTGTGCTGAATATGTGAATCTAGATGAACTGCATAGTTTAAATTTACAAAGGTATTGCAGGTTTAGAAGTGCCATAAGTCTGTATTTGGATCATAATTTGTGGACTGTAGTCATTGTAAGTAGAAGTATCTAAAAATGCGAAACCTAAATCCAAGCAACATAAAGAAAAGGCCTTTGCATTATTAATAGATTTAAACTTTCACTATCAAAAATTGCATTTCATTTTAACGCTTTGGCTTTGATTTCTCTCTTTATTTGGTTTATGGTGGCAAGTTAAACTTGACCTAACATACATAGAGAATGTCCTCATAGTGGAATACGCTGCAAGACTATCAGTGAAGCATACACCATAACCCCTGGAGTGATGATAAAAATGGTAGCAGTGGGCTGTCACATTTGTGGCATTGCTCATGTCTTCCCATATGTGTACACAGCCCTGTAGCGTCCTGTTTCGTTGTGTAGTTAGGTTCATCATCTCCATGACATCCCTGCCCAGGATTGTTGTGTGTATTGCCCATCCCCATCCCGTTGCTGCCCACATAATACTCCATCTTGTCCTCCTCCCTCCTTGCAGTCCCACCTACTGTGACTGTCCCTGCCTCTCCTGCAATTATCATTCTGGACAAGGATGCACAGCTGTTGTGTACAGCAGCGGGTAAACCCCTCCCTTCTGTTCAGTGGAGCTCTGAAGATGAGTCCAGTTTCTCTTCCGATCACATTGCTGTCTCCGGGACCAGTCCAAACCTTACCTTGTTCATATATAATGTCACGTACAGTGACGAGGGGACAGCCTATGTGTGCAATGCTTCGAATGAGGTGTCTTATGCTGTGGGCCAGGTGATAGTCACCGTGAGAGGTGAGCCAATGGAGTGGGTATAGATGAGCACCCACGTGTGTACATACAGGGTGGTTCAAAGGAAATACCAATAGCATACCTCTTGCCGTGATTAAACTGCCAACCATGACAAGTGTGATTTTGTATGCTGTGGCCAGAGAGAGAGGGAAAGGGAGGGGAGGGAGGGGAAGGGAGGCGAAGGGAACATCTACCTAAGCATGGATGGAAATGGAGATGTGTGCTTTAAGGTAAAATAAACTCATACAAGAAACAAAATCAAAAATATGAACATTTACAGACTCCTCACATTGTTCCTCTCCTGAGATATAACAAATGCTGCCAGATGTGCCCACTGAGCTTAAACAATCAGTGATGGTGTGGATGATTAAGTAAATTAAATGATAGTCCAATTCCTAATTAAATGAGCATAAATGTCTGTAACTGTATGCATATGCATGGATTCATTAACAGTTTGGAAAGTGGTAGCAAACGATTAAATTAATTCGCTTCATCCTGACCTAGTTAAACGTCAGTAATTGCTAAACTTCACATTGTACTAACAGAACACTGCACATATTGATTTTTATCTCAATCTCATGTTCCAAAAATGATGTAGCACTTAATGCTAAACTGATAAACCAGATATGCATGTGCATAAAAACATTTTGGAACTACACCAAACCAACACACCAGCAGCTGCAACTGGCTGTGCAGGTAAGATGACCTTATTAAGAGATTGTATGAAGGATGCTAGGATGATCCCAGTTCAAAATGCCCAAGGCACCAGAGGGAAGCAATGAAATGCTATGTTTACAACATAGCAAGAGCTTAATATTGCTGTAGGACTGCTCAGCTTTTGTCATCCAAGCATCTACATTGAGCAAAACAACTTCTCTGTTCACATATAAATATCAAACTGATCTGATGGACAATCAATTAGTGCACTGAGCGTGTAAAAGCACAATTAAGAGGCTTGCTGCAGATGCAGTTTACTATAGCAGCTTGGTTCCAACGTGAATATATGGCACATCAAATTCAAGTACTGTTATATTATTTTTAATTTGTGCTTTTTCTCTCTTCAATAGGAGCACCACCAACCTATATAGCTGCAAATGCCACTACCTCTCGAGCTGTGGTCATTCTGTGGGGACGCCCCATTTATTCAAGGAATTTGATGAGCTATCAAGTATTGTACAAGGCTCTGAGCTCCACAAATCAATCAGTGATCTACAATGTATCTTCAAATATTTCACATGCTTACATATCAGGACTCCATCCAGCCATGACGTACACGATATCTGTGCAAGGGATGTACAGCAACGGTGTACAGGGGCTTAGTGCTAGGCTGCTGGTTACAACATTGGAGGAAGGTGAGAGAGTAGTGCTCTGCCTAAGGAGTGAAGTAATGTAACGTTATAATTTATTTATCTTTGGGTGACTGAGATTACACTAAATCTGTTAACCCATGACAGGTTTATTACAGAGCTAGTCCATGTCCGTGAATCACATTACCTCTCTCCTCTTCCATAGCTCCATCATCACCTCCACAGTTAACAACTGTGATCTCTGGAGTTGATGCACTTTCCATTTCGTGGCAGGTAAGTCCAGATACTGTAATAGCCTGCTACTATTCCTTCAATACAAAGTATTTTGTATCTGCATAGCCTAAGCATGTGTATGTTAGTGCACATTGAAGCATGTTAAAGCATTTATCTGGTTACATTGTTTAAGGCTACTAAGGCTAGTAACATTGCCATGACTATAGCATTTACCCTTATGGCCAATTCCTTTCAGCCTCCACCACTCCTCGGTCAGAATGGAATTATTGTTCAGTACAACATCTACTACAGACTAACTCCAACTGCAACTGCTAGCTCTGCTGCACACTTTAGTCGTTTTATCTACATCCCTGGTGAACCTAATGCCACCATGTACACCTACATACTTGCAGGTCTGGCAGGTGGAAGCTCATACGACATCATGCTTAGCGCTGCCACGTCCATTGGCAGTGGCCCAAATAGCACCATTGCGACCTTTGTTACCATGAAAGGTGAGACCACACCTCCTTCCCTCCCTTCAACCTGATTTAAATGTGTCAGCTGCAAATAGCTAGCACTAGTGCACCCACCTCCGGTACTAGGCACACCTACAAGTTCAGCTTTCAACATCACTTTCCTCATGATAAGCCTGTTATCACTTATTACCATGCATTTGCAAGGATGTTTGGTGCAAAATCTGACCCATTGATGAGGCAGTTTATATCATCATGTTGCTTTTGGCTCCCCCCCCCCCACCCCCTTTAGGTCTACCAGTGGTCCTGATACTAGCCACCACCATACCAGGGGGCAGTGTGCTCATTTTCCTGCTCCTGATAGTTGTCATAGCCATATGCTGCTTATGCTGCAGAAGGCTAAGGTCGTCGAAGCGGCACTCAACTCTGGAAGAAGAGGAGGATGGTCGCTTGGAGGCTGGAGATATGTGGAGTCGAAGGAAGCCCAAGTACATCTGTGCATGTGGAGGGGAGAATGTGGAGGGGAGCATGTGGAGGGAGCACTCTGTGCATGTGGAGGGGAGCATGTGGAGGGGAGCACTCTGTGCATGTGGAGGGGAGCATGTGGAGGGGAGCATGTGGAGGGGAGCATGTGGAGGGGAGCACTCTGTGCATGTGGAGGGGAGCATGTGGAGGGGAGCATGTGGAGGGGAGCATGTGGAGGGGAGCACACTGTGATTCATGTCTCTCTAAAAAAAGGAAAATTTCCAACATTGCTGAGGGTGATGAAGGGGTTAAAGCAAAAGACTTTAAATCTGGAAGAAAGAAAGGACGGCTTATGTGAGTTAGTAGTAATGAATGTACTATTTGGTGACATGATTTATGTCCCAACACTTTGGGCTGCAGGATCTCTAGACCTGTTCCAGGTGCCCCCATGAGGACCGAGGTGATTGGGGTAAACAAGCTTACTGTGATGGACAAGACTGGGACAGTGTTGTCATGGCACCCTCGGATGATCACAGCAGAGGACATGGCCCCGCCTCCTCCCCCAGGGAGCACGGTGCAAATGGTGTCACAAAAGAGCCTCCCTAGCACTTACCATGAGTTTAAGGGTGAAGACAGGTGTGTGGGCTGAATAGTGTGCATTGGTAGCCTGCAGGAAGGGGTAGCCTGCAGGAGGGGGTAGCCTGCAGGAGGGGGTAGCCTACAGGAGGGGTAGCCTACAGGAGGGGTAGACTACAGGAGGGGTAGCCTACAGGAGGGGTAGCCTACAGCAGGGGTAGCCTACAGGAGGGGTAGCCTACAGGAGGGGTAGCCTACAGCAGGGGTAGCCTACAGGAGGGGTAGCCTACAGGAGGGGTAGCCTACAGGAGGGGTAGCCTACAGGAGGGGTAGACTACAGGAGGGGTAGACTACAGGAGGGGTAGGGTATACTTCAAGGTTAAGACTAACTGCTCCGATCTGTTGTGAATTATTAAAAGATGATGCAACATGCCGCATGCAACTGAAACGAATTTCAGTATAATATTAGTAATCTGAAAATGATTTGAGTTGCAAGTAAAATGTGTTTTGCCTGTCTTTATAAGAGAATACGAATGGACTAAATGATCTTACGTCCAAAATAAGTGGTTACAATTTTTTTTAGGTCTGCGAGGGTAACCTGCAGCATTTAATTGACACTTTACGATGACAATGCAGAGCATTTAATGAATATGTAAAGGTGCAGGTCAGGACTCTGTCCATGACTGGCATCCATGGTTCAATATCCACAGGCAGTTAGCCAACTGCAATGAATGTGAATTACTGTACTGAGCATTACCCTGTGCCTCTTCACCCTTATGTGAGCAGCTATCATGAAGACATGGCGCCCTCAACTCAATATGTTTACTCTGTTCATACATCTATGCACACACACATAAATTCACACACACACACACACACATACACACACAATACACACACACACGCACAAACATTTTCTGGACAGCTATTCATCAGACAGCTTTGATACAAGCCCACCAAGTGCTCCAGAGGAAATGCCCCAAAGTCGCTCTTCAGGCATTTATGCTGAACCTGATTTGGGGGGTGTAACAATAAAACCATTAAAGTCTCAACGTCTCAACGCAGCGGTCAATCCTATGCGACAGGTGAGTGTATCTGTATGGAAGTAGTGCAGGAATGCTGTAGCTGGGTATATATATCCTATATCATCACTTACCGTTGGCCAATGTTTGGTGTATTAGATTAGAATTCCTCTTTTTTGGCATCACTCAGTTTTAATATGTGACCACTATAATGTAGACCATCAGATTACGCTGCAAGACCATCATCCACTGCTTAAATAATAGCTCCCATTATGATGGCAATCAAATACATGTACCATCTGCAATGCAGACACAGAGGTAACCTTTTTCCTTGTACAAATACACACACTGTAATAGGAGGCAGACAGCAGGTCCTCACCTGGGAGTGATGGTCTGAGGGCAACAAAAAACTCCGTCAATCTGTTGAGCAATGATAAAACAGATAGCACAAATCAGCTGTATGCATCCATACCTACAGAGCATATTGCCATGAAGCACCTTCGCAGAGAAAACCAGCATCAAGACCAGGAACAGCACCAGGAGCATTCAGGGTGGCGTCACCACAACGATGATCCTATGCAGGAGGATGATGTGACGTACAGAGAGGATGTAGAGTCCGAGATGGAAGGAGAGTACACGTTTACACAAGGGCTGGAAGGTGGACAGGAGGGGCTAGGAGAGTGGCACCAGATGGACAAACAAGTGCTGTTTGGTGGTGTGGGTCAGACAAAGGTGCAGAAGAAGGTGTTGCAGAAGGAGATGGGCAAGGGGCTGGAGGAGCAGAGAAGGGAGGAAACCAAAAGGAGAAAGGAGCGGCAGAAGATACTAGCCGAGGCACGTAATCTGTCTGAAAAGGAGAGGAGAAGGCAGGATAAGGAAAAGCATGCGATGAAAATGGCTAGAGACCTTGATTCTGTGCCAACACCCCACTTTGATGTTAATGCAAGGTCAAGAGCCCTGTTCTACAATGCTGCAGCTTCAATTTTTTAAACCTTTATGCACGCATTGTGTTTCATTTTTTCTGTTTTGTTCATAGATCTTTGAATCCATCCACATCACAATAATTGTAGCTCAGATTCAGAACTCCAGCAGATGATGATTATTTTACTACCATTATGTGTAAATTTACACCAGCACCACTTATTTTGTTTAAACATGAAAGTTGATTCTGTTTATGTAACTTTGACTCATTATCTTGCTAAGATCTGTGTGATTCCATTTTAGGCACCTCTGCTTTATGCCTTGGTATTGATTTCTTTACTCGTACATCAAGACCTATTTTGAAAACAACAGTAAGCGAGGGACACTATAGGTTTTTGCAAATAAATCGAGTTACACTTATGCCTGACAATATATATTTTTTGCTTTAATCTATGGAACACCACATTTAACACAGCAAACAATAACCTATATATAGAAACTGTCAACGTTGTTCATTTGCAAGGACAGCAATCGCTCAAACAACCAGTCAATGTAAAGAAAAAATAACAACCCTAATACAAATGAATTACCCCCAATGACTAGCCTCGTCCCCAGGCCCAGTTTTTTATAAGTTGCGGGGGCGAAAAACAGGGCCTGGTATACACTGGCAGGGTCCTAGCGCGCATGCGCTAGCCATTACCAATACGCTTGGTAATCGCATACTGTTGTAATTTTTGTTTGTAAACCTTTCCGTACACCATCTCGTTCTCAGCGTAAACTCTTCCTCGTCCCAGACTGTCGTATATGTAGAGTTTTGTACGTTGACTTACTACGGTACCCTTGCTTCTTGGACCACCTCTACGATTGGTACGTGTAGGGGCTGGCCACCTCACGCTACTTGCCATCTTTAGCCGAAGCCACAATGCTAACCAACCTACTTGTACTCTTGTGGTGCGCACTCATTGGAACTACCCCAGTGGCGGATCCAGGAATTCGGCGAGGGGGGGGGTCCGACATGAATAATAGATGAGGGGAGGGGCGCGCGCGAAGCGCGCGCAATTTTTTTGTGCATGTTATTCCATAGAGAGATTGCATGGAAACGGAGGCAGTCACTTGCACTCAGTTAAGTTCTTGTTCCCAGGCTTATAATTATGTGGATTTTAAATGGGTGTGTTTCATCTGTCAGTTTCGTCAGATTTAATTTGTACGTGCGCTTAGTTATTACTTCGATACTCGAGCCACTTAATATTTGCATCATACTCAGATAACCTACTTCAAGCAATGAACAGTATTCTGTTTCGTCCCCTGTACATCAGCTGCATAAATCTTCAGCGGACCTATATAGCCTGCAGTTTGAAACCACCTAGCTCTTGGCACGTATAAATGCTGGTCAAGTGAGTCATAGAAAAAAATCGCGGGAATCACATAGCAGAGATAATATATAAATTATCTTTGCACATAGGCGACGCATGCAATTTTACGCGTCACCAGAGATAGTATGTCACTGTCGCGTGTACGAACGATGTCATTGTATGAAATTAAATCAGCCGCCTACCCCCCCAGGTTAAATTTCGTAATTTACCTTCCGACGCCTATAATAATATGATATACGAAGAATGCAAAGCAACGCATTTAAACGACGCGTCGTCGAGGAACAATACACCGAAGCACGAAGCACCTTTATGCGCACGTGACTGGGGTATTAATAGTAATTATTTCATCATGGGTCCTGAGGGGGGGGGGGGGGGGGGGGGGGGGGGGGGTCCGGACCCCCAGGACCCCCTCGCTGGATCCGCCCTTGTACTCTACAAAACGTTTGGTGACGAGGTATCGATGGACAAGGCCTTTGTGCCAAGTGTAGGGTATCTCCAATGAGTGCGCACCACGAGAGTACAAGTACGTTGTCAGCATTGTGGCTTCGGGCTAAAGATGGCAAGTAGCATGAGGTGGGCAGCCTACACATACCAATCATAGAGGTGGTCCAAGAAGCAAGGGTAGTAAGTCAACGTAAAAACTCTACATATACGACAGTCTGGGACGAGGAAGAGTTTACGCTGAGAACGAGATGGTGTACGGAAAGGTTTACAAACAACAGTATGCGATTACCAAGCGTATTGGTAATGGTAGCGCTGTATACCAGGCCCTGTTTTTCGCCCCCGCAACTTATAAAAAACTGGGCCTGGGTTTTTTTCGCCCCCGCAACTTATTAAAAACTGGGCCTGGGGACGAGGCTACCCAATGACTCACTGTACAAGTACCTGGAAGAAGCCATGATTGGGTGTTGGAGCAGTACACCAAGAAGAAAGGGCTGAGTACATGTGCTCTAGATGGGCTCCTGAAGCTCCAGAGCGAAGTAGCTGAAGTGGCCAAATGGTTAAGTGGACAGTTATCACAGAGGATGATGCATATTGCATTGTGCTCCTGAAGAGGTGAGATGTAGAGATGGAAGAGTTGTACAGGAAACTGTCACTCTTTGTGTGGTAAAGGTCCCATTGGACAAGATATGGTGCTGGAAAAATGCAAGTCCTTTAAACTGATCATGATGAGTAGAGAGATCGTGTTCCATTAAAATCTTATCAGTGAATGCAGATATGAAGATCTCTTATCACAGAGCTCAACATAACATAGTAATGTGGCCTTTGATGCACAGGTTTTATTAAATCTACTGTACACTGAAATAGGGTGCATTCACAAATTACATCACGTAAGAAGGGGGAGTGGTTAGCGCAGTAGGCATGACAAGCGATAAAAAGTGCGAAATTGCTGCATGGGCATGGTATATATAACTTCAGCCACTGTATACAGTGCATATATGTCCGGAACTGCATGCATGTGTTCAGAAAATTCAGTGGCAAGGTCCGAAGCCACCCTTGGCAAGGCCCTTGGTGATGAAGAAGAGGCTCAAAATGTATTTGTGTACAGAAAGAAATGCACTTTGATATGATTATCCACTTCTTGTACATGGGCTAAGCCTAGCTTGTGGTTCTACGGAAATTTTTTAAAGACTTCTTTTCCCGGAACTTTAGCTTATGGCTTAACTATTCAGAATTCCCACTTTTGTGGGAAGCACTACAAGCCACTTTGATCTGGTACAAGTTGCATCCTTTGGCATTTGATCCAAACTTTCATTGCTATATTGCATTATACATTATCTTTGCCTTTTAATACTAGTGTGCACGTGTATGTGTAGAGGACGTGTGTGTGTGTGGTAGAGAAAGAAACAGAAATATCGACATCTATTAATTCCTTCCGGGCAAGCTTTCATTATTGTTTGGTGCTCATGTTTCTCTACGCTTCCACTGTAGGGATCTTTGCTACAACTCTTAGCATAATAAACAGCACCGCTTGTATACATTTTCAAGCACCTATCGCGAGTTTCGTCTACATGATATGTGTACCTCCCGTCAAAACTTAGCCTCGTCCCCAGGCCCTGTTTTATTAAAGTTACGGGGGGAAAAACAGGGCCTGGTAGACACTGCCAGGGTCGAAGCGCGCATGCGCTAGTTTGTCCCAGAATACCTGGGGTAACCGTAATTTCCTTTTGGAAACCATTCCGTATACTCGTCTGATTTCGCGATGGCGTATGCTGCTCGCCTGATTTCATTCGTTAAGACACGATAAAGAATAAGCCACCGCTTCTCGGAACTCAACAGAATAAGCCATCGCGAAATCAGACGGGTATACGGAATGGTTTCCAAAAGGAAATTACGGTTACCCCAGGTGTTCTGGGACAAACTAGCGTATGCGCGCTTCGACCCTGGCAGTGTCTACCAGGCCCTGTTTCCCCCCCCCCCCCCCCCCCCCCCCCCCCCCGTAACTTTAATAAAACAGGGTCTGGGGACGAGGCTAGTCAAAACTATGCTGGAAAAGAAAAAAAAAAAAACTGACAACAACAAAAAAACAAACAGAAACGGTCCATGCGCACATGTATACAAGCAAATGCAGTTACGAGGATTAGAAGGCAAAGTGGACAAAGTGTCTAGAGGAGGCATTCTTTCCCATAGGAACCAAAGTCCTGGTCCGGGTGCCTAGGAACGAATGTCCGGGGGGATAATTTTTCTATAGGGGACAGCGATGCCTCTGACTACGGCAGCATATAAGCTGTCTCTGGTCTGTGACTGCAGCTAGGTTAGGTCAGATGCTATGCATGCACCTAGAAAAGATATTTTTTTCAGCCACTGTATAATAGAGACGGCTAGGTTAGAAGCCATATATACAATGTGCTGCTTCTGATTAATAATACCGAAGAAATTCACTTGGATAGGATTAACTAGTTCTCAGTATATTGTTCTTCAGAAACACTTTCTGTTCTCGTAACTAATATGTAATTAAAAAATCCGTACCAACAATACATGCACGTAACTTCGTAAAACCATCCGGTATGAATTCCGTCTTAATTTGTACATTCTGTGACATTTGATCCAACCGTGTAAAGTTCCATAACAAAGCACCAAGGCACCATTGCATTACTGTATTGCATTATACTTTATCTTTGCCTGTGTATGCTCCAGGGATTGCAACATCATTACATAATTCACAGCATACAAACATGTAACATCACCATGGCAACATGCACATACTTATAAACCTCACCTTATAGCAACATGCATAGCACACATTACGCATATACAATACAAAAAATAGATTTTAGTTTTCAATATTGATTTGTCACAGTGTGCAAGTGTGTAGAGTGTGTATGTGTGTGAGGGAATGAAACAGAAATATTGTTATTAGCTGAATTTCTTGGTGAGGCAACTCATTCAAAGTTAAATGATAGGTCACTAACACAGATACAAAGCCATTTGGGTTTGAGGCACTTGTACACACTGCAATGGTTACAAGTGGACCTCATGGGAGAAACTGCAAATGGCAAGTCACCAAACTACTCTTACCCCCTCCCCTCCCATTTCCTCTCTCCACATTGCATGCAGTTATGACATGCATATTGTGGTATGAAAACTTTGCACATAAAATATACACATTCTAGTACATGTGTATGTACACTTTATAATGTACCCTGATATACTTGTAGATATGTATGCAGATAAAGTGGAACTATGATCAGTATGATGTATTTAAGACTGGGTATAGACATAGGATATTTTGTACTCTTCCAGCTTCACTTCATCAATGACACCACATCTCCACCTAAGTGGTGCGAGGACACAGGTAAAAACAAAAATTATACCAATTCTATTGCTTACTTGTTGTATCGTTCATCATGTTCTTCTGCACAACAAGGTAAAATGAATAGTGAGGTAAGAAACTTTATCAACATTTAGCTCACCTATGCTGGCTGGGAAATAGGCCTTTTCCGATGCTCTGCGACAGAGACAGATGTACAAACATGCGACCATTGCACACCAACAGCAGCAGAGAAGGCCGCATGCTACTGTTATTATGAGAACAACCCACCAACTAAAGATAAATGGAGAGGTAGTGGATGCTGGTTCTGAAGTGCTAGTGAGATTTGACATGATAAGAGTACTTCCCATCAGTAATGAAGGTGAAGATATAGCTGCCATTGTCGATAACCTGGTTGAGGCAATATTACTACCAGTGAGGGTTTCTGGCAGAGTTGACCCAGGATTGCCTGTAGTATGTAAAATTGGTTCTGAGGATTGCAGTGTTATATCCAGTGAGTATGGCACACCTAATACTGTTGATGTCACAATAATGCTGGTTGCAGTTTCAGCAGGTACAGTTACAGCTGTCCTTGTCAATAACTTGGTTGTACCAGTGAGGGATTTGGTCGGTGTCGGTTCAACAGTGTATGTAATAATTAAGCTTGGTTCCGAGGATTGTGGTGTTATATCCTGAGAGTGTGATGTAGCTACCGGGACACCTGATACTGCCGATGTCATAACATTAAAGTTGGTCCTAGTGACTGTACTAGATGTGGCTTCAGCAGCTTTGCCTGAGGTTTCAGCTGCCAGCATGAATGTTTCACTCACAGGTTGCATGGTTGTCATTGTAAACTGTTTGGTTGAGCGTATTGCATCACTTGATGTCAATAATATCGTAGCAGAATTGTTTCCAGCAACTGTTGTTGTTGCATTCGGTAACATGGTACTGTCAATAAATGTAACTATGGCAGTATTTGGTAAAGAAGCTGTCATGCTTGTCTTGAGTGCCATGGTGGTGTGGCCAGCATTATTTAATGTTGAATATCCTACTGGGGGTACCTGGCTATTTGTAGGGGCCATGAAGACTGCAGCAAAGAGTGCAAGGATGTGAAATGAAATTAGGAAATAAGGCATATTATATTATAAAATAAATAAGCCATTCACCAAATCCAAACCTTATAGCGAGCATGGATATATAGAATAAACATTGCTACATATGGAAAGCTAAAAAGTATTGAAAGCAAGCATACCTGTATTTTCTCCAATATATCTGTCTGGGATTACAAGCACTCTGCTGGTTGGACTGCTGACTGTAACCAAGAACGTAGACAGATAATCATCATTCTCAGTGACATTAATGCATTCCATTGTCACTGTGGGGCTGAGGTAGATTGTCCAAGTGTTGAATGGGTCGAGGCCTGCATGTTCAGTATGAAGACCCAACATTGCATTAATCCCGTGCACATGTAGGTACATGTATACTTATCAGAAGAAAATTTAGTTACTTTTATTCGAGGAACATTCTATGAGATTTTGATGCTTGTGAATTTTATATAATAATTTATAATTATATATATAAAATCACAAGCATCAAAATCTCATAGAACGTCCCATTTGGTTCCTTTACAATGCTTGCTTTAATACATGTGAGTTGGTCTGGTCATGCAATTGTGAATAAGTTTGAAAAGCGTTAAAGAAGCAACAATTTTTAAAAAGCCCTTTAACACTGATGCATACACGTGATGCACGCATATAACATGTACCTTGCACTTGGTCAGTAAGGTTCCATGCTTGTATGTCGAGGCTAATGATTCGCAGTAAAACTGGATCCACAACAGATAAACACACAGTTAGCCAGTAGGTAGCATTCTCCAACTCCACTGTAACATCTATGTGTTTGTACATGTATATCAAGCAGCGTGCAAGTGTGCACATTTTGAATTTGCGCTTACAGTTATTATTTGTGATAGTAACGTCCAAAATATATTGTTGGCCAAACGTGTAATTACCGGGTGAAGGCGCGATTCCCAGTTGCAATGTTTCATCCTCCTTGGAAACGGACACATTTGCTATTCTAATGACCACAGGTACGCGTTGTTTGTCAGCGGGAAATGGTACTGCCATCTGTTCAACAATGTAGTCAATGTCTATATCATGCACATTTAAAAAAAGGGAAATTAATAAGTATTTAATGTCACGGCAATTATCAATACCTGCCCGGGCATGGCCGGGTGGAGGGGGTGTGTAGTCATTCAGCATTACGGTGAAATTGTACCCAACCTTCTGATTGTTGTCCTTGACCAAGTATACCTCGACGATGCCCACGTCTTCGTTAACTGATACTTTTTGGTTCTCAAAACTCACGGTGAAAGCTGTTTAGATTGCCCGCGATTTGCCGCGAAGCATTGGGTCAGTTATGGAATCGGAGATAAAAATAAATAATAGCTATTTTCTGCAATGCATTCTAGTTGCGTGCTAGTTGCAATGTTATAAGTATATATATCTTACGGTGACTGTTGTAGATATACATGATGGAAACGTTCCTCGCTAAGGAAATGTTCTCTTGTCCACTGATCAGTAGTATGTCGAGCACGATTATGAAGCACTCCGTCCGTTCACTTTCGTTTCTGTCGACGATACCGACTTTGAGCGCTATCGGCACAGGAAGCCCTTTGCCTTTAGAAATGGAGATGTTAACCACAAGAGGTGTGTTGTTGAAATGGCTGCCTGCATGTGCATAACAATAATATTATAGTTTGTATATAATAATAAAATACATTACTGTCGGCAGGGTAGCATCCCATCCGTAAGGTAAGTGGAGCTGAAAACTTTGCGTTATATTGGACATAGGTCATGGGCGTGATCCTAAGGCTAAGTGTGACGTTTCTCGAAACTGTGTCCGTCCCAAGAATTGCGATGTCAATATGGCCATCGACCTGCTCCGCGCTGTAGTCATTCTCATTAAAGCCAAGCGATAGACCTTCAAAAGATATACATGTACAGGTTACGATTGCCTCCAACATGCACTCACCAGAAACATGTGAAAGAACTTCAGCCGCAAACAGCAGTAGGACCGCTGCAAGAAGCATTTTGCGCTAGCTAGCCGGGGCCTGGTAATAAGTGGAGAACTGCTAATAATAATAGCACAGGGAATTATATATTCATTTATATCCTTAATCGGAATTAGGACGTATATCTCCCCTGCTAATACATGTCAACACTGACTGCATACCGTGACGGAGCGGACCGGTTCTTTAAACGTACATGTAAGCTGCATACAAAGCATGTACCCCACCCATAGTGGCATATGTATTGTGAAAAATTAATATGACACTACAAAAACCAGGCTGATGGAGTAGCCTGTTGAGGAGAGTCTAGGCATAGCGATGGTGGAGTGAACTGCCTTTTACCACCTTTCCTCTGTTTAGCTCCTCGGTACCATTGAGAAATAGATTGGCCCTGGCATGTTTAGCATCATTCTGCTGATTTTGCTTCTTCCTAAAAGCGCAAATAAAAACAAGTTAAGTATACTAACATTTTATACCTGTGCAACTTTCTTGACGTTTTGCAACATTTCCTGCCTTCCACTGCACAACACTGTCGTGTGCTCAGGTACATTTTCCTAGTTGGCAACACGAAACAGCATTGTTGCGAAACGTGTAGTGTAGTGAGTGGACTCAGACATGATGTAAGTAGACATTATTCATCACACAGTTCTTTCAGTCCTGTAAGTATTTTAACAAGCATCCACTGCAATGTTTGACTAAACATTTCGTCAAGACTGATTTTTATTGCATAATATTATGTAGGCAAAGATATAGATAAACAAAATAATTCTTTGTAAGGGTGCACCTGTGGATGGTAGTGTACTTTCATCCTTTCAACATTCTTGAACCCTGAACCATTATCAGTATTCATCACTAGAAACAGCTAGCGCATCCTAGTCATCGGCACCCATTGCATTGTATCGCTTTACATATCACACCAAGCAAGATAAAAACTCACCGGAACGGATACTGGAATGACGGATTAATGATAGGAGTCCTGAATGTACGTTGCACAGACATTTATAAAAAATAATACAATTTGGCCGCATGAAAATGTCATGTGCGCTCACGTAAAATATGAATATAATTAAACTCCTGCAATAAATTTTACCCATGCCTTAACTCCCCTGAGCATGTTAAGTCCACTTGCGAAGTGAGGGCTAATGGTTGATCTGTTAGTGAGGTCATCACGTGTTGTTGGTACATGTAGTTCATGGCTCCCCTGAAATGGTTGGGGATGCTGATTCCATTTGCAGCCTGAGGGCTGGGATCTCCCAGGCATTATTGTGGGGGCTACATCCCTGCTGGCAGTGTGGGGGTCTGATGATCTATCTGCGAGAGGGCTGGTGTCTCCACTGGCATTGTGGACGCTAGCTCCATTGACCAGCTTAGCTGGTGGCTCCCTTGCTAGAATTATGGGGCCTGTTAATTCCACTTGTTGGCTCCACTATTTGGAATGTGAGGCTATTATTAATAATTTAAATTGCAGCATGGGGCTTAATGTTCCAAAGGTATATAGTGTGCACTTGCAGTAAGGGGGCTTGTGGTTCTGCTGTGTGGGGATGGCCTCTTTGGCCCCAGGGCTGCTGAGGGAACTTGCAGTGAAGGGCCTAGCCCCATTAGCCCCTGGCTATGTGGGGGTGGGGCTGGTGGCTCTTTTGGTAATTTAGGGGCTGCTCACTCCCTATCACTAACACAACCACCATCGTCAGTGGTACGACCGCCATCACTACCTTTCTCAATCTCTCCATCCTCGTCCAATGTATTTTGAATACCGATCGTCGAATATTGCAATCATCTGATCTTCATGTTTAGACGCAAATAGTGAATTTTTAAAATTGCCCTGCGTAGACCTAAATTTAATTAATTTGCGCCTAACATCTATGTGAGGTGGAAACAATCATGACGGTTTTGCTGACGTTGCTCCGGCTCCACGCATATATTTATATATATATGCGGATATAATTTTTAATATCCATGCTTCGCATCATGTCCTTGAATTCTGTCGTTCCTCAGTTACTTCTCGTGGTTCAAAATCCGCTTTGTTTTGTTGACCCTGGTACAGCAGCCAATTGAGCTCCCTTAGCCGCCTTAGTTATGCGGCTGTGTATATATATAATTATAATTATAATAATTCAGTATAATTATAATTTTATATAATTATATGGGACAGTGTCCAGCAAAATCGGGCTTGTGGGATTATAATTTTATCACTATAAAAATTGCACGTTACACTAATCCACACATCTTCGCAACGGTACAACCTTTCAGTTCCTACCATACTTCGTACACATGTTCCCACATCATTTCTCTATGTTCGTTTCCATTTTGGAGCTCTAATTATTTACTATGCCGTCAGTGCAAAGAACGCTAATCCAACAGGTTAGAATTTCACATCTCGCCATGTACGAATGCTGAAAACGCGTCAAATTCGGAATGTACATAGAGGAGTCCTGTAGCTATTGATTTGTCCTGTTCATTAATTCCTGTATGATCTGTTACAGAGATACAGTTGAGCAAACTTCGTGCATATTTTCCCGCTTTATTTGCGCCAAAGATATAATCACCGACTCCCCATACATTGAGCGGGACGCGATTTGCCAAAATCAATGGCGCGAATCAAGCGGGAAAACGTGCACGTAGTTTGTTAAACTGTATCTCCGTAACGGATGATTAAGAAATTAACGAAAGAATAAATCAATAGCTACAGGACTTCCCTATGTACAACCCAAATTTGATGCGTTTTCCACACTCGTACATGGAGAAATGTTGAATTCTAACCCGTTGGGTTAGCGATCTTTGTACTCGCGGCATGGAAAAGAATTAGAACACCAAAATCGATTTCCACATAGATAGATGATGTGAGAACAAGTGTACGAACTTTTAAAGGAAATGGTTGTACCGTTGCAAAGATGTGTTGTTTGGTGTAACATGCAATTTTTATAGTGATAAAATTATAACCTCACAAGCCCGATTTTGCTGGACACTGTCCCATATATTATATAAAAAGAAAAGAATTGCTATAACTTGCATGCAAGTGCATAACATTGCGCAAGGTGAAGTCATAACGTTTGTGTAAACAGATGGTTGATCTCAGAGTGTATAGTGAAGTGCATTTATGCATAGGCTGGGTGGAGGCATCACTACATAGAGCATTGGGACGAAGAATACTTTGTGGCGCAAAAAAATTGCATTACACAATGCCTTTAATATGGTTTCTCACCAGGCTCTTCTCGATGAGTGTAGTATCCCTTTCCAATGCAGATCTGGCGCCATGGGCTCTCTGGTGTTATGGCCAACACCCATGCAGTTCAATGGGTATCATCACCTCAGAGATAGTTATGTTCCGCAAGGTGACCTCTCCTTTTTTGTTTGGTGCTGCAGAAGATTATATCGTCATCTGCCATAGGAATATACCCTGCCTGCAGCGACCTGAAATTTCATTCTTGGTACATAGATGACAGCATTGTGGCTGGACCTAGTGAAGCAGGTTGTCTCCATCTTACATAGCCAAGGACCATCTTTGGGTCTGCTCCTCAATACAAAAAGTGTGAACTTTTTAGCAAGAGTGATTTCAGTACCTTTCCTCAAGAAATGAAGAGATCCAGTGTACCAAACATCAAGATCCTAGCCCCCCCCCACCCCCCCCCCCCCCATAGGTGACAACTATTCTTGTGCTAATCTTGTGACCTTCTGCAATATTGTGGCAGCTTCAGTAAACTGGACTCCATTTAGTCCAATCCACACCTCCATACTTGGTAGAAGAAACACTGAAGGTATATGATGATGATGTTCACCAATGCTTTTCAGAATGTACCACTTACTGTTCACACAATAGACAAGGCATGGTTACAGTACCAGTTAACCTACAGTAGGGGAGGAGTGCACCTGGTCTGGAGAAGACCAGCACCTCAATCATTAAATCCAGCTCCATAATGTCATCCTTTCTCCATCTAACACCATCTCAGCTGATGATATCACTGGCACAGCACATGGACAAAGGGTTCTTTCTTCCAAGCTTGAAGATCATCAGTTCATAACTCAGCCTCCATGCCTGATAAAAGCTCAGATATTGTCTTTATCATCACCTCATGCTTCAGCTTGGTTATCTGTAATGCCTTCACCAGGATCAGAGAACCACCTTGAGCCCAGTGAATTTCAAATTGCTTTGAAATGGTGGCTAGGCATTAGGGTCTCTGAAGGATCTACATGTGAGTATTGCCCTCTCCCTGACATGCAAACATGGTGGTGATGTGGTTACACGCCACAGAGATATGTTTTCATAGAGCAGTGTCAACTACCTGTCATGTAGGGATGGGAAGTGGATGGGGGATCAGAGAAGAGTAGGACATGGCCAGCTGATGTTCTGATTCCTAATTGGTCATTAGGCAAGCCAGCTGCACTTGACCTTAATTACTGTTACATCACTGCTCAAGGCTGGAATTTTATCCAAAGTTGGTGCAAAGTAAACACTATTCACATTTAGCTTCTCAGCTGTGTTGTTCCAAATCTCAGGCTCTAAATACTAGAGCTCTGTTAGCAAGATGTGCGGGCTATAATGGTGGTCTAGGTGATGAATTCTTAGTTATTGTAGGTGTGTCACATTTGTGAGATTATGTATTAGTTTTTATACATAATTATATAATGCATATAAATACAAGTAAGGCCAAACTCCCTCTTAGCAGAGGTGGGCTGGGTCTACTACATAGCCTTTCACACCACATATCAGCAGCCCACCATGTCCCACCTGCTTACTTCATTGAACCTCTCAATGCACTCATTCCATCTACTGATGCCATCAGTCTAGATGACATTGTCTCCTCACGGTGCCATCAGCATTCTCGGTCTAGTAAGAATGAAAAATCTCCAATTTATGCTTCTTTTTGACCATTCATCCTTACCTGACAGAGCCTGTTTGCTGTCAGTTTCTTCCCCCAAATCTGCTGCCTGGCTTTCAGTTCTTCCCTCCAGGTCTTAACGTGCACACGGACCCCCGGAATTTCAAGTAGCCTTAAAATGGTGGCTAGGGTCTCAAATACACCTTCTGTCCAAGTCTTGCCTTGGATCCTTTGTTCTACCATGCCATTACTTGCAAGCATGGGGGCAATGTAGTTTCCCACCACAATAAACTTGTTTGTGGAGTGTTGTAGGCGAGCTAATGTATTTGCCCAAGTCGAAGTTGTCAGTGGCTTTGGGCATAACAAATGCCACACTAGACCAGCAGAAGTTCTGATCCTCAACTGGTTTCTTGGGAAGCCAGCTGCATTTGATCTTACTGTTATCTCACCGCTAAACCCTTCTATTTTGTCTGAAGTGGGAGTGATGGCAGGGTCTGCAGCTTCAGTGGCGGAGTGTCGCAAGCATGATTTGAATACCTCAAAGTGCTCCAAGTTGGGCTGGAAATGCACACCGCTAGCAGTGGAGACCTATGGCTGCATGGATTTATTATTCCAGGTAATGTATGGGTGCACATTTATAAATATGTTCTCTAAATAATAATAATAAGAATGGACAATGATGCAATCAGAGTCGCAGTTGGTCTCCGCCTTGGAGTAACTCTATGCAGCCCACATTCTTGGTAGCTCAAGGTCTGCTAGCCAATGCTGATAATCCATCTTCTCGTGCTGCATCCACACCAGAGTCAGAAAAATGGCTAAATGCATTCCCTATATCCTCCATAGGCCTGAGAATTGATAACTCCACCATCCGAATTGCAGTTGGACTCAGACTTGGTGTTCCCTTGTGCCATTCACACACTTGTCGCCATTGTGGTTCTCATTCTAGCTTAAACGACATCATCCACAGAGCACTGTTAGCTGCAAAATACCTACTTGTTTGGAGCCTTCTGGAGTAGCTAGATCTGATGGTAACAGGCCAGATGGTATTTCAATGGTTCCCTGGAAAGAGGGGAAACTCCTTGTGTGCGGTGCTACATGCAGAGACAACTTATTATTCTATTCGCGATGTTGGTGCATGCAGAGGCTGTAAGGAATAATAATGTATAATGATGTGATGAAAAAAGTAGCTGTCATACTAATATCATGTGATACATTAAAAAGGTCTGTAGTTTGGTGTTTGACGTACACTCTCTATGGATGTCTATACAAATATGTATAAGGACATACATGTATAAGGGTTACTTCAAGCAGCTAGGTATTTTGAGAGGTATTTGTAGCCCATCCATATTTCCAGGAACATTGTACCTTTTGTGCTATTGGAAAACATCTATGGTTCCCAATGTATCGCACAGCCATGAAGTGCTTATCATAGCCATGCAGTGCTTATCATACAGCTTATTTTCATTTAGCTGCGTGATAAGCATGATGTGTGCCGGGCAGACCCCCGCAGACACTAGCAGAGGTGATTCTGCTGTGAAGTTGCTCTGTGTGATACTTGATCTTCAATGGCAAAGAGGGTCGCTGCAACGTGACTGCATGTGGCACTAGACCATTCACATGCATTCACATTGTGCTGAGTCTGCTGGCAAGAGATATCAGCTGTCACCCGATCATTAACGTTATGCATCAGCGATACACTTCTGCATAAGTTCTTGTGTCTTAGATGTTATGTAGCTAAGATGTGGTTTGTCTGCTAACCCTGAACATAGCCTTACTTGAAAATTTTAACAGCCTTCAGTGTCTTCACTGATAGCTCCCATCTCAGCTCCGTCGGCAGTAATGGTGTTACATGAACTGGCTACAAGATAATTGTTTATATCCATGTATATATTTAAGATCGGGCACATGCATACATGACACCAGCCTGGTGCATATTCCTTTGCTGCGTCGTAATTAGGGTCCATGATGCATGTCCTTTGCTGTCACCTTTTCAGTTCTGGTACCTTTCAAGAGCAGCTCTAGGTATACATCTTCCTCCACGATAACAATGTCCTCATTGCTGTAGACACTTTTCACTGCCGACATCACCCCGTATGGAGAAATGCAAATGGCCACAATATTTGTTGAAGTTAGAAGTTTCCATATTCTGAATTGTGTGGAGCGTGTCCTATTCTGAAGGTTACTAGATATAATTATAAAATAGTTTTCTCTCTTTTTGTTTACAAACAATGTTGAAGTGCAATTGTAAGGATTTTGTATTTAAAAGTACTAAACATGAATATTGTTAATAAGTAACTAAATAAGATAAACCTTACGTTACCCTGGAAATATGTTCAATATTAGAAGAAATGCATTGAGCATTAAAAATGGGGTGTTTGTATTGAATGTTTTGGTTCCAGGGGTCAAAATAGTGGTTTTTATAGACATGTAATCAAATAGCACTTTTTGACCTCATTATAATATTGCAGTATTTATAATTCCTGACTGTGATGAGATAAACAAAGGTTCCCCGGGTTCCTGGTTCACTATCCATTGGAGTGTTTTATCATTATATGTTATGAGACAATTTTTACTATTTTAATAATGTACTGGTTCCTGGTGATTGGAAAGCTATCAAGGTCACTGGTGTTCATAGTTTAATGATTGTCATTACAAATGGCAATAATGCCATATATGGACTCCGGCCACCTCCCTATTCTTATACGTAAGGTAGTTATAGGCTATAAGGTAGTCAAATATTTAATATCTTCATGTCATTCATCACGGGAGGAGAGGTGATAGGCCTATGTACATCAGTGCTGCATTTGTGAAATTTCGAGCGGAGGGCTCATACTGAACTTTTTGCCAGATGGAAATAATGATTGACGCCACCCCATCGGAAACCCAGAATTTAGGTGAAGTTACTATGATGTCAAAAGCAGCAGTGTACTAAGCTGGGCTTCTGAGTTCATCGCTACACAAACCACATCCTACCTCGAGGCGAGCAGGTATATCAGGAATGTATGCACCTGTTGGCACCAACTATTATATTTTACTCAACAATTATTATAATTAACACCTTGTAGTCGTCTTTGACATACATGTATAATTGGTGCCGCATGGCCCGCATCTGCTGTGCAAACCACTAACATTACATTATTAGGCCTCGACTAAACTGTGGCGCGCAAAGCGCAGTACGGCGCCGACCACGAAGCGGACTGGGGACGAGCCGGATCCAATTTTTTTAATGTGATTGGTTTGGTGCTGTCTGGACAGCACTGCACCCCGGATTCGGCGTCGGCGTCGTCGGCGCTTCGCGCCTTGCACCCGAAACCCTTAATCCTCAAACTGGTAAAGCCTTAAATTAATCTTTTCCTGCGTTCGTGGGGGCCGGAGAGTTGCCGCAACAGTACGTGCACTACGCTTATCCAGAAATGGCCCATACATACTGTATTGTTACATAGGCGGTCATCTTGCGTTTTATTTCAAACAAGTTTATAATGTACTATAAATCGGTCTGATGATGATATTTCCATTAACCAAGACAAAAATTAATCTCTACCATCTGCCAGTATTATACAATAAATATTGACAATAATTGTAAAATAATGGTGAATAAATGTGCACAAAAAAGTTAATTCAGCTGAAGATTACGTATAACAAGGCTGCGGGATTTTGATGACCTGAGCCGATGGCAAACTAGGTAGCTAAGCGGAAACCTTTTCCCTAGCCTCCTCAGTCCCCCCAATTCCCATGGGTCTAGACTGCCAGCTAGAGGGACACCCACCTAATATTTTTATTATGTACAAGACGTCGTCATGGACACTTTCGACCTATATAGTGGGTTGTTTTCACTTTAAGCTAAGTTTGTAAACAGTGTTCGCAGAGGAAAAAAAAAGAATTAAATCAGTACAGCTACGACCTACGTAGGCTTCTCAGCCTTACCAGAGATAATATATAGAGGGATTGGAAACGAATCACGTGCCCAATAGACTTCAGCAATTTCACGCGCCCTATCCGTGCAGTAATAAATTAACTCAGCGTCTCCTTCCCTTTGTCCCATTTCACTGGTAGCTTGGTACGATCGTTGACCATGCTGAGTGAGTGGAATAAAGGGTCACACTCCCTCTATCCGGGTGTCTGTTGTAAAAATTTCTAAGTTCTATCTAACCGCTTGTAAGGATTCGTTCGAGGATTGCGCGCGTTGATTAGTGTTGATAAGCCCCGCTTCCATCCCTCTACATGTAGATCGATTAACATCAAGTCTGCATATGCCGCATTTTCAATCTTTGTCTGCATGTGTGCGGCTGGAGCGTCGATCAATACACGTAAAGCGCTTTAAACAGCTTAGCACCCTCTGGGACTTCGCCAATGGAAGAGCGCTATCACAATACTTACATTAAAGAAAGCTTTGTCTTACCAGGGATAGAAAGGTGGAGCGGAAGCTCTTAAATGTGAGTGTTCTCCCATCTTCGAAGTGGTAGAGGGGTGAGAAATGAGTGGAACAGTGACAGCATTCTCTTTATAGGCCTCCACTGACGGAACTGGACACATGTGCCTGCCTTTGGTACGCTCAACACACCTGCCCATCTGGTTGGTTTTGGACCACTTGATGAAGAAGTGCATGCCCTCCTGACCAGCTGACATCTTCCTTGGTAGGTTGGAACCTAGGATCAAAAACTCCAATTCTTGAGTAAATTCGCTGAGCCTGCAGACTACATTGGGTTCCTCAGTGAACCCTGCTGTTCAAATGTGTGTTTTAGTGCTTGCATGCATGGTGTATAAAAACTGAACTCAAGGCTTCATGTGAAGCCACACACAGTTTACATACGTTTGTGTGAGAGTGTGTGTGTGTTTGTGTGCATGTGTGTGCATGCATGTGTGTGTTTTATCTGTTGTGTGTGTGCATGTGTGTGCATTATTTATGTCAGTTGTATGTGTGCATGTGTGTGTGCTTGTGTGTGTTATGTGTGTTGTGTGTGTGTTGTGTGTGTCTGTGTTGTGTGTTGTGTGTGTTGTGTATATGTGTGTACAAATGTGTGTAGATGTTTATTTGTGTGTGTTTCTTTGTGTGCGTTTGCATGTTGTGTAAAAAACTGAACTCACACAGTTTACATATAGACAGAAACTTGCATGTGCACACATTACAATACACACAAAATACACACAAACACTCACACACAACACACTCACACATATAAATGCAAAACCATCTCTTATACTACCAGACTACATGGCTATACTATGCGCACCAAATTCAACACTTCTCAACAGCTTGCCACAAACACTCATCAATAGCTAGCTTGCCACGAGGCATTGACGCCCCTTTTACCTTGCATCAGCATGCTAGCATATCAACACTCATTAACACAGGATTGCATCAGTTTACCTGCACGACAACAGCTATACATATACCCCAATACTGTAGGCTACAATATAAAGTGCATTCGTACAGGAGCATCTAATTCGTTCCTCAAACGACAGAAAATGTGTATATATGTGTACACACAGGACACTAATGTACATTCACTAATATACCCCGCCCTGATCCGCTATACTAGCACTGGTGTGGCATAACTAACATGTGCGCACTGGAAGGTGCAAAAATAGAGCACGCACGTGATATATAATATATATTTATGTATGCAATTAAAATTCAGCGGTTGTTGCTGCAAATATGCTATTAGTTAAATCGATGAAGTTGGCTGCGACAGTGGGAACGTTTGTCTTTGTGTACTGGACGCTTCTCAGACCAGCGCGCCAAACATGCATAGGTAAGTTTCGGTAGTTATATATACTTGTAAACTAATAATTTTCCATGAAACTGTAGCTGTCGTTTCGCTTTTTAAAATTATTCCTTGCGTGTGAATCATTATTTCTTCCTAACGGTTAAGACTATTCAGTGACTTCCTATTGCACTTAATACCGCACTATTTCACTATATGGTAAAAATAGGATCTTGAAATCTGTATATAGAATGATGACAGGTACGTATTAAATACTTATGGCCGCATTAAATAGTTATGGCTGTCTAGCTCCTTCTGTAATTATATTTATTAATACATAAATAGCAAACTGAATTTCAAACAAACAACGATACAGTCACATGCAACAATGAGACTGAGCAGATATA